>JASANB010007661.1:0-13000 GCA_030248155.1 Sabatieria punctata | reverse complement strand
ATGTCTGCACTTCCTCTGGGCAAAATTTTCACCATACCGGGGATTGGTTCATTGCGGTTGCTAACTGTGGTGGCTTGGCGGTCCTCCCACTCTCCACTTGTCCTTTGTAGCCGATGGTGTTGCTCTTCCAAAGTAGACAACTCTTCTCGTAACTCCTTTGCCCAATTGACCAACGCTGCCAATGTAATGTGCCACTGCTGTAGCGTACGCGAACGATCCACCAAAGCAGCTGCTCTTTCCTGGTGAACAGCCACAGGAAATTGTTTTGGTTCGGGACGTGCCGGTGGCATCAGGTCCAAACGCTTTGCCAACTCACATTTGAGGTCGTAGTTCAGACCGGTCTGTTTATCAACGCGACCGATTAAATACTGAACATTGTCGGAAAGGTCTTTCCACTGTGTAGTACACTCGGCCATCACTCGCTCTCTTTTAGCGGTTTGTTGTTGTTCTCTGACAGCCATCCATTGTTCTCGTTCAGCAGCCTGCTCTCGCTCACGAGCTAGTTGTTGTTCGCTGACCGCAACATTAGCTGTTGACTCTCTGGCTTTTGGCGGCACTGAACGACTGTAAACTTGGCGGTGTTTCTTACGCACCACCTGGAAACCATTCTGTGTCAGTTGATCCTCATTGTCGGAATTGTTGCTGTCAAGTGGAATTTCAGTTTCCGGTTCAGTTGGACTGACCGGTTTGTTTACCGACAAGGCACCCAGAATTTGTGCCATCTGTTCTTGCATTTCCTTCTGTCGATTCGTTGACTCCTGCTGACCGGCCGTAATTCGACGATCCAAATTCTGCTGGCCGGTCGTCATTCGAGCTGTCAATTCTTCTCGCAAACCCTTCTGCTCAGTTGACAGTTGGTCTCCAATGTTGGCGATTTGTTTTTGCACACCAGTCTCGACTCTAGCCAGTTTAGTAGTGAACGCGTCGCTAAAACTGGTCAGTCGTTGACTCATGTCCTGTCTTAACTGGTCGGTCTGCTGAGTCAAATCTTCTCGAAGCACGTCAGACTCTTCTCGGACTTGCAGTCTGACCTGTTGTTGGATGACCGACGTCAAATTTTTATTTACCACAGTTGACACTTTGTGGATCAGCGTTGTTTCCTGGTTAGCCTGTAGAACGGCCTGTCGTTGAGTTGCCGACAGGTCATCGTGAACAGTCGACTGGCGCTGCTGCGCGCGCGTAGCTGGACGGAACGTACCGGCCAGTTCATCACTCTCTACCAATTTAGGTTGCAACTCTGAGCCATTATTCGTAGTGAGGGCGTCATTCTCAGAAAATTGCGGCTGGTCATCATCAGCGGCTAGCTGTTCGGTAGAGACGGAGGAAGGCCGCTCTTGAAGTTTGTTCTGCCTGCGCTGTTGTTTGCGACTCAACGGCTGCGGGGGATGACCACCCTTTCTGCCTTTTGCGCTGTCAACATTGACGGAGGACAGTGATTCTTCAATTTCCGGCGCATCGCTCATAGCCTCTTTCGTCGATTTGCTAGGGAACTGCTGGTATTGACTGCCTTTACTTTTCTTGCGATTCGGCATCTCGGTTCGGAACCTCCAATTGCACTGCGCCTCTATTGTTATAGCTGGACTGAATCGGACGCCGACGTTGCGGAGGTGGCAATTGAGTTGCGATGAGTTGGAATGTAGATGGTGCCGGGCTGTTAAAATCAAGCCAGGCAAGGAGAAGAAGTTGAAAAGCCGGGCTGTTAATGCAACCAGGCAGGACGGAGTAGAAAGGAGTAGAAAGGCCGGGCTGTTAATACAACCAGGCAGGAATGTACGTACGTACGTACATCGTAGGTAATACCGGGCTGTTAGCACGGTACATAAAAGAATCACGAATTAGTTACAGACACGCCGGATTACAGAACACGGCGAAAAGAAGAAAGAAGGCAACTGACTCTAAGCGAGGCAATAATTAACGAGAACACTCGGCCTAGCCAGGGAAGAAGAAAGAAGCCGGAAAAACATCGGCAATTACGAGTGAATGGAGTGATAACGTAATGAGCGAGAATTAATAAAATTTGTCTTACACACTCGCTGAGCGCTGACGGAGAAGTGAAGACCAGAATTACGCAGGTGCCACTGGTTTTACGACACAGTTTATCCGTTCAATACGGCAGCAAGGGATGACAGGGATTAATCTCGAACAAGTACACACTCACACTCCAAACGAGCGAACAAGAACATTCGAATATTTGAAAATTCAAGATGGCTGCCGCCACACCTGGCGCGTGGTCCTGACACGACAATGTAATTAATAATAGAGAATGGATAAATGAGCGGCAATTACGACACGCACATACAGTAGGCAAACAGGAAGAAAATGTGAGTCCTGTAGTCGGTAAGATGGTTTCTGTGCACTAGCCCTCGCTAACACGTCATTAATCTGTAAACACATGACCGCATTCCAGCCAGTTTCAAGAAGACAACTAGAGAAAATTAAATGACAAAATTGGAAAGAGGCTCGCTCACAAGAAAACGAAAACGGCAGTATTCGATATGAGAGATAGCTACCTATCGATCGATCGAACGAACGAACTTATCTACCTATCTACCAACAAGGAAACCAAGAACATCATATCGTCATTAAAAGCTTTTAACTAAGACAAAAAAGAACAGCAATCAACTCGTCACCACTAAAAAGAAGGGAGGAAACAAAGAATGAAAGAAGAGAGGCCGCCAAAAGAAGGGAGGAAACAAAGAATGAAAGAAGAGAGGCCGCCTAACGAAGGGAGGGAGGAAACAAAGAATGAAAGAGGAGAGGCCGCCTGCTGACAAATACAAAACAAAACACACTGGCGGCCGACCGACCGGCCGCAGCAGTGGCTGGCAGCAACAGCAGCGACGAGCAGCGACGAGCAGTGGCCAGCAGCGACGAGCAGCGGCCAGCAGCGACGAGCAGCGACGAGCAGCGGCCAGCAGCGACGAGCAGCGGCCAGCAGCGACGGTAGGATGGCTGACAATAATAACAGTCGAAAAGCAAGACAGTAAAAGATACCTAAAATAAGGTGATATCTCTACCTATGCCAGCTAGGCAGAAAGGGAAGCTGAGCATGTTATCGTCAGTCTGAGGAGAGAAGGCACAAAATTATTTTATCTGCGAAAAAACGAACAGCAATCGACTTGCTACTAAACTAACCAAAAGAAAGCTAGACTGCCTGCTGCCAAGGCGCAAAACAAACACACTGCCCGCGGCCCCTGGCAGCGCCGGCCTACTATGGCCTACAATGGGGAACGCGTCAATGGCCTGTTGGCCCAGCTGAAACCTCCATGTTATATCTAGAACTCTATGGCCCTACTTATTCAGGCTAGAGCTACACGACACATGAATACAGTACTGAACATAAAAAATACAGTAATCAATCGCTTTCACACCAACGATTGTTTGTGCAATCTGTTTCTCTCTCTCGCTCTGGTTACGCTTTTTTGTCCTGTGAACTTTCTGCTGCAGATGACTTAGCTAGTGGCTTATGTCCGGCAATCTGTTACTGCTAGCAGAGGCGGCGGCCGAATCAGAGGAGAAGAAGAAGAATGGCGTAGTCGACGCTCAGGTACAAACGGACGACACCGGCGGAAACAACAATATTAATAATAATAATAATAACTTTTCTCTCTTCTCTCCGCCGCCCGGCGACTGGTCGGTGCACGACTACGTAAGCAAGAACGACTTCGACTTGTTAGTCAACGCCACACACGACTATTACGAGCGATTGGCGCCTCCAGAAGACGACTTCGAACACTCCTACGCCTTTCCAGTTCTCTCCACTGCCTCCTACAGTAATAATTGTCTCAGAGCCACACACACTCCTGCCAACGACCAGCCGCTCTGGCTGCCTGACGCCGATGACACGTTTGAGGTTGCAATTTGGATCTTTAGTTTGTTGCCTGAACTAGAAATCAACTTTACTTGGGCCCGCTGATTCCGAACATGTTTTATCTGTCTCATTAACAACTAATGGGGTGGATGGATTGTCGTAGCCCCTGCGTTAGACCACACTGCGGGCCCATCACGCACACCCACATTCTGCCCTTCCTTCGCTACTAGCCTAAACACATGCTCGGTGTCAGTCTGGGCGGGTCTCAGTGGTAGCTGTCCCGTTCCCGTTTGTCCCAACACAAGTGTGGTTGCTATTGTAGCTTTAGTTGCTTAGGCAGCTACAGTCGGTTCCCATTTACCTACTCGTCGTCACCAGCTTTCGGTGGTCTGGGTGGGGCTTTGTGCCGATCACCTACTCGTTGCGGCAAGAAACTTGCCAAGCCGAGTGGATATGAACGCACGACCACGCGCACAGTGGCTTTGCGGTATAAACCACTACACCAAGCAGTAGGCATTTTGCCGGCAAGTAATGGGGTAGAATCAGATACAGATGTAAGTTAGAACAAAGTTAAGCTTTGGCTTGCTCATCAGGCGACATGTAGACTTAGGCTAGTGCGTCCCAGCTTAGGCCGGAAATTGAAGGGCGCGCTAGATTGTGCTTTTTGTCTTATTCTTAACATTTGCATTTTCAACTATTTAGGCTTAGGCTTAGCTTAGAGTAGTACATAGGTTCAAGTTTGGGCTCATATTTCGTGTAGAACATAACATTGGTTCCAGCTTAGGCATACATGGGCCGGAAAAATCTGCAGTGGGGGGTAGGGGGGGTTGGAGACCTCGGGGGGGGGGGGGGGTCCCCCGAAAAAGGCCAAAAAACGCCTATTTTGCCTTGAATAAGCGAAAATTTCCTCCCTCCCTCCGGGAGGGGAGGGGTGGCCGAGGGGGTATGGCCGGCCGAGGGGGAGGGGTATACCCCTCTTACCCCCGGCCCATGTGTGAGCTTAGGCTTGCTGCTCAGGATTAGGTTCATTCAGACTCTATGCAGATTGGACTAGTAGGTTGTAGCTTAGGCTTAGGTTCGAACACAGACTTAGGTTTGGTTAGTACCTAGTTGCTCAATCATAGACTTAGAATGGGGCTCAGACTTAGGGATTAGTAGGTTACAGCTTACTTTCAGATTAGGTTTATGAAAAAAATTTCAAGTTTAGATGTTAAGTCATTCTCAAGTTGTTACTATGTTGTTGCAAATATTTTGGTGTTGTGCGGGTCCGCCAAAAAAAACAACCCAGCAGATTTTTGCTGTAGCAACCGCAAATCTAAACCGAGATTTGAATGAATCTTTTTGAATGAAAGACAAATAGATTGTTGACAGATGGGTGCAATTTTCATTAAGATACTCTGCTCCTTGGTTCCTGAGGAAATATTTGCCATCAAATTTGAAACACTGATTTTGGTAATGAACAAACAGTTATGGAAACAACCCAGCAGACGTTTTGCTGTAGCAACTGTAAATCTCAACCGATTCAAATGAATCCTTTTTTAAATGAAAGATAAGTATTTTCTTGAAAAAATGGTTTAAATTTTACCAAGATACACTGCTTAGTTCCTGAGATATTTACGTTCAAAGTCAAAACAGACTTTGGCAATGAGCAAGAGCGGTTCGGTTCCACATAATAATATACAGATTCCTACTGCTGAGGGCTATTGAGACTTACTGCTGAAGTAACCGAGCCTGTGTGTCACCAGTAAAGCCTCGTTACTTTACCCGTTAACTTATTGAGAGCAAATATCTCAGGAACCAAGCAGAATATCTTAATGAACATTGCACCAATCTGTCAAGAATTTGTTTGTCTTCCATTCAAAAAGTTTCTTTCAAATCGGTTGAGATTTGCGGTTGCTACAGCAAAAAATCTGCTGGCGTGTTTTTTGGTGAATCCAGTATAAGTTTGTTGTGCGGCGGTTGGATGTCCCCATATAGGCATACATGGGCCAGGGGTCTCGGGGCTGCCCACTACCCCCTCGTAGGCTCGACCCCGCAAACAACCCACCCACTAAAATGGCCGCTACCCGCTAAACCGGTAGGCCCACCCCCAAATTTTCAGATTTTAACTAACCCAAGCAATTTTGCCAGCCATGTGTGGTTGTAGGACGTTGCCAACTTGGGAGAGCACATGGGCTTGGAGAGCGCAGAACAGCCAGATGTATCGGAAGAAATCGTACAACCTGATGAGTTGCTGCAGGGTCTGCTCTCTTGCCAACAACCCTATAACGACTCCACCACCGACCTGCTTGGTTCTCTCTGTGGCGATTTGTACCACGACAACACTGTTATTGAGGTCTGTTTGCTTGCTTACGCTAGTTTGAGTCTCGTCATAGCCACAGACACATGTACTAGGCGGTTACCCCT
Organism: Sabatieria punctata; assembly: GCA_030248155.1. Classification (NCBI taxonomy): domain Eukaryota; kingdom Metazoa; phylum Nematoda; class Chromadorea; order Araeolaimida; family Comesomatidae; genus Sabatieria; species Sabatieria punctata. The sequence continues at coordinate 6,783 of JASANB010007661.1, read as the reverse complement.
AGCTAGAAAGGACAAACCCCCTCAGCGCCAACCCCGCCCCCGACCCAAAACACAAGCACCATTAGTGGTTGCACTACTAGCAAACTGACTCAGAAATCACTAATTTTTAGCCTAAAATTCGCTTGAAAAGCCTTTGGGAACCGAATTTGGCGTCTCCACTGCTGATATTTAAAAGAAATCGGGGTTTTTGGAAGTGCTTTTTGTTATGTTTTGCTTGTTTTTAGCTCTAAAACGCTATTTGGCAGCTTAAAAGCATGCTAGGCGTTTTGGAGCTTTTTGAAATTTTGGATGCCGTTCTGATGGCAAAATCATACTGTTCTGCTGAAATATTACAAAGCGAACAGAACGGAAAGCAACCTTTTCTTGTGCTTGTTTTCTGCACATTGTCAAAGAATTGCTCGCAATGGCTTTCAATCAATAAATTTGATTTTCAAGGTTTTTCATACTAGAAGCTAGTGATGCAACCGATCCCGGTATTTCCCGAAGAACCGGGAATTCCCGGTATTTTCACTCCCGGTTTCCAATCCCGGTTCGCACATTCTTAATACCGAGAAATACCGGGAATACCGGGAAACATTTTAAAGCAGTATTGACAGTTTTTTGCAGATACTATGTATTTCAGTGACATCTACTGTATATCCAACTTTCTTTTGCCAGTACCAGCGGCACGCAAAACTTTGAATACGTTTTCAAATGACTGCTACTTGCTCAATTTGAGCGAACAGCCATGTTTTGCAGCTTTTCCGTTTGTTCCAAATATTTTTATGTTGGTGTATTAGAGCGTAAAATTTATGTTCTAGCTTCCAACTTTATATAGGCCTTCAAATGAGCAAAGCCACTCATTGATTGGCTATTCTTACAAAACTCTTTTGGTCCAAGTGACATGAAGCTGCCTTGTGCCCATACATGTACTAGGGGGGGGTTGGGGGGGGGTTGACCCCCCCCCTGCTGCAAAGGCCAAACCCCCCCCCCTCACCCCCCCACCCCCCCCCCCCCCCGAGACAGATTAAGGGACCCCTCCCCCTGACCAATAAATACAAGTACTAGTAGTGGCTCCAGTATTAGCAAACTGGGTCAGAAATCACTAATTTTTAGCCTAAAATTCACTTGAAAAGCCTTTGGAAGCCGAATTTGGCGTTTCCACTGCTGATATTTAAGAAAAATCGGTGTTTTTGGAAGCTCTTTTTGTCATTTTTTGCTTGTTTTTAGCTTTAAAACGCTATTTGGCAGCTTAAAATAGCGATTTTTAGCGTCCTTACTGAAAAAAACGTGCTAAAAACGCATTTCTAGGCGTTTCGGAGCTTTTTGAAATTTGGGGCCCCCCGCCGGGGCGAGGCCCCCCCTAGACCCCCCACCTGAGGAAAAACCCCCCCCCCCCTACCCCCCTCCCCCCAGGTCGGCCCGGAGCTGTTACATGTATGCTTGTGCCTGCCAAACCAACTCACTAACCGATTCAGCATAAATCTGATCTCATAGTGTCCTGTAGTTTAGTTCGTTATGAGAGAAAATACTTGAGAAAACCGACTAGAAATGGTATCAATAGCTAAACCGGATGTTGAAAACATTTATGATTTATCATGCTGCATGCGTTTTGAACGATTTCCCGATATTCCCGGTTTTTCCCGGTATTTTCATTTCCCGGTAATCCCGGTTTTCCCGAATCCCGGTTTTCCGCTCCCGGTTGCATCACTACTAGAAGCACTCCTTTCCTTTTTCAAATGTATAATACTTTTGTTTTGTCCAAGTTAGAGTACGCGTCTGAGGTCTGGAATCCATATTTGCTGGGTGATATTGATTTGGTTCAGAGGGTCCGGAAATTGTTTACCCGGCGCCTGCGCCTGCCAGGGATGTCAGGGTACTCATATCCCAAGCGTCTAGCTCTCCTGAAAATGAAATCCTTAGAGGAACGCCGAATTGTGCGAGACTTAATTAAGGTCTTTAAGATGGTCAGTGGCCTGCGGTGGATTTGCCGATGGAAGACTTTTTTACCTGGGCACCAACCAGGGGAACTAGGGGGCATAACTTTAAGATATACGTTATGCATACTCGTCTAGAACTGCGCAAAAACTTCTTCGCAAGTCGAGTTGTTCCAATTTGGAACAACTTACCTAGAGACGTTGTAAATGCTTCATCACTCCAAAACTTTCGTACTAAATTGGCCGCAGTGGATCTATCAAGTTTTTTGAGAGGGAGGGCCCTTGAGCCGGTCGATCGGCCCAGCCCTCCTGTCATCTAGTGGCATGCTACGGTATGCTGGTCATTCTACATTGTAACAGTTTATTCTTTGTTTGTTTGTTTGTTTGTTTGTTTGTTAAAATCAATAAACATTCATTCATTCATTCTTTCCCTACGTCTGTAGCCAAGGTCGTTTGTCTCATTTTATTCAACGAAAAATCCGTCTGGAATAGTAAATTTTTTAATAAAATCTGCAAAAAAATAAAAAACTTCAAAATATCTAGTCTAAAATATGACTGCGTGGGTATTGGGGTAAAAACTCAGTACCCAATGTCGCAGATAGTACCAATGCGAAGGTGAGGGTACCATATGTGGTACCTAGCGATCGACCGGAACCAAAATTTTCGCCGGAACCGGAACCACCCAGTTCCGGCCGGAACCGGAACCGGAACTTTTTCAATATTTGGTCCAAAATTTATAGAAACGTATTTATAGGCACGTCGTGTACAAATTCCTGTTATAAACATCAGCAGAAGTTCAAATCAACAACAGAATACAGACTTTTCAATAACAGTAGTCAAGAGCATGCAAATTGTACTTCAGAAAGAGAAGCTTTTCAACATTTTCAGGTTTCAGCTTTGATCTGTCACCTTTGGAGATGTTTTTAACTTCCTTAAAGGCACAGTTGTTAAATTTTTTTGAAGGCCAAAAATTTTTGCTTTTTTTTAAAAATTTAAAAAAAAAATTTTTTTTGAAAATCGTCTTAAATGGGTCCAGCATGCTAGTACAGATACTTACAACAAATTTTCCACTTTTGCACCTTAAGTCAGTTGAGAAACCTGTTCGAAAACGACAATGCAGCTCTAAACGCTGCCTGTAACTGCATAATTTCACCGAAAATTGTCTTTAGTGGCACTTCTAATGATGCATAACATGGAAAACTGCATAATTTCTCCCCATTCATGCAAATTCTACTGCCCCCACTGAGCTGTGCACTTTATTAAACAGACGCAATAATACTTGATGTAACTGAATATCCATCGAAAATAGTGAATGAAAAAGTTCCGGTTCCGGTACCCTTTTTCACCGGAACCGGACCGGAACCGCCAGTTCCGGCCGGAACCGGAACCGGAATTCCGGTCGATCGCTAGTGGTACCCATACATGTAACACCTCCGGGCTTACCTAGGGGGAGGGGGTAGGGGGTTTTTCTCAGGTGGGGGTCGAGGGGGTTTCGCCCAGAGGGGGTCCCAAATTTCAAAAAGCTCCAAAAACGCCTGGAACTGCGTTTTAGCACGTTTTTTCCAGTAAGAACGCTAAAAATCACTATTTTAAGCTGCCAAATAGCGTTTTAGAGCAAGCAAAACATAACAAAAAGGACTTCCAAAAAACAGATACAGATTTCTCTTAAATATCAGCAGTGGAAGCGCCAAATTCGGTTCCCAAAGGCTTTTCAAGCTAATTTTAGGCTAAAAATTGGTGATTTCTGAGCCAGTTTGTTAGTACTGGAGCCACTAGCCACTTGTATTTTTGGGTCGGGGTAGCCCTTAACATGTCTCGGGGGTGAGGGGGTTTGGCCTTTCCAGCTATGGGGTAACCCCAAACCCCCTAGTACGTGTGGTGGTTCCACCAGTGGCCGAATGTGGGGGTACCATAAGGTGCCGGTGCCTGATTGATTTTTCGTCAAAAGGCCCGCAGCAAAATTTGCGGTAACCTGAAACCCCACTTTTCAGCTCCAAACAGATAGGGAGATAACGACATAAATGGTGTCGGTAGTCATATGCATACATGTAACAGGGGTCCCGGGGGGGCAGGTGACAAAAAATTTGAACGAAATCGCCTGTAAAACCACATTTTAGCTGTATTTGAGCCTAAATTAGCCATTTTTAGCCGCTTTTTTCCCGATTTTTTGAGCGTTTTGTTGTGAGTGCCCAACCCCTCCATAAAATTTGGGCTCAAACCCCCGGCCGGCGCCAGACCCCCAACCCCTCCCCTTCGGCGGATGACCTGTTAAATGTATGGATATCACGTCATGTGAGATCTCCATGAAGGGGTACCTTTTCACTTCAAGTTAGTTATATGGCTCTGTCTTAATGGTCATATGGTAGCGAACCATTATGGTACCGGTTCCATAGATAGGCCGGAAAAATCCGGAGGGGGTGAGCATACATGGGCCGGAAAAATCCGGAGGGGGGGGGTTGGGGGGTTGAGATCTCGGGGGGGGGGGGTCCCCCTCGAAAAAAGGCCAAAAAAACGCCTATTTTGCCTTAAATATGCGAAATTTTCCTCCCTCCGGGAGGGGGGTGGGTGGCCGAGGGGGTGGTATAGCCGGCCGAGGGGGGTATGGCCGACCGAGGGGGAGGGGTATACCCCCCTTACCCCCCGCGGCCCATGTATGGGGGTGTGGAGACCTCGGGGGGAGGGGTCCCCAAAAGAATCCAAAAACGCCTATTTTGCGTTAAATAAGGAAGGGTATACTCCCGTCACCCCCAGCCACCGGTTCAACCTGAAGTGGTACCATATGGTATCACCTGAGGCATACATGTACTAGAGGGGTTTGGTTATGGGTTACCTCTGGCTAGAAAGGCCAAATCTGCCCTCACCCCCAACCCTCTAGACAGTTTAGGGACCTCCGACCCAAAATAAATACATGTACAAGTACTAGTAGTGGCTCCAGTACGTACTAACAAACTGGCTCAGAAATGACTAATTTTTAACTTAAAATTCGCTTGAAAAGCCTTTGGAAACCGGATTTGGCGTTACTGATTTTTAAGAGAAATCGGTTTTTCTGGAAGCCTTTGTTGTTGTTTTTAGCTCTAAAACGCTATTTGGCAGCTTACAATAGCGATTTTTAGCAATCTTACGAGAAAATAACGTGCTTAAAAACGCATTTCCAGTCGTTCTGGAGGTTTTTTTAATTTTGGACCCCCCTCTGAACGAAACCCCCCTCGACCCGCACCTGACGGAAATCCCCCTCTCCTCCCCACGCCGGCCGGGACCTGTTACGTGTATGGCCTGAGGTATCGATCGAAGTGATACCGGTACCATACATGGTACGACTTAACGATTCGAAGCAAAGATACCATATATGGTACCTGTTCAGGCTAAACCAGTACCATCATCATCATGGTATCTCTAGATATGTATACCCATACCATGTATGTCGTTGTTTCTCGGACAGCCAAACTAAAGAAGATTTCAACCCCCGACAGCAGATTCTGCCTGCGGCAATGAAATTAGATTTTCGTCTTTGAAGTTAGCCCCTGGAGCTGGACCGGGCGCCTGGCAAGCAAACTCCACTATGGCACCTCCTCATACATGTGCACGGTCGGCGGCTCAGGAGGGGTCGGTCAGGTCTCCGTGCGTAGTTGCCTGGATATAGATGCAAATTTTCGGCGGGAAATTTAAATTTTGCCCAAAATTTCGGCTAAAAATACGAAAATTTCGGTTGAAATTCAAAAATTTGCAGTAAAAATTAAATTCTCGACAAAAAATTCCAAAAAACCACTTTTCTGACAGAAACGTTGCCAAAAATAGAAAATTTTCAGGAAAGTTTGAAAAAATTTCGGGTTTGGTGCGTAGTTGCCTGGAGGAAGGGTGCGTAGTTGCCAAAATTGATTTCTGTGGCTTAAAAACGCATCTGGAGGCATTCTAGCAGCCTATAGCAACGTTTGGAAGATTTTTATTTTCGTCCCCCCTGGGCACCCCCCATGCACATGTATGCACCTCCTCCCCCAGCCGGACATGGGCTAGCATCTCGGCTGGGGGTAGCGAAGGCTCGTGGGGGCTTGAGCGGGATGGTAAGCCAAAAAAGTGCAATTTTTCTATTATTTTCCCTAAAATAGCTTAAAATATGCCATTCTGCTCAAACATGGGCCCTGGCTGGGGGTAAGGGTGGCTGGGGTTTGTTCACCCCTCCCCTCGCCGGCCATACCCCTCGCATTCATTTAAGGCAAAATAGCAGGGTTCGTGTGGGACCTGGAAAGTCAGGGAGTTGTGGAAAAGTCAGGGAATTTAAAAAAAAGGCAGGGAAAAGTCAGGGAATTCGGCGTCTGGTCAGGAAAAAATAAGATAGCAGCATAAACATCTCACCGCCAAATGGTCCTGTCAGAACTTTACACAACAAGATCGGTCTTCTGACTTTATATACTACTACTTAAACCGGAAATTTACCCTCTGACCATACATGTGCATGGGGGGTGCCCAGGGGGGGGACGAAAATAAAAATCTACCAAACGTTGCTAGAGGCTGCTAGAAAGCCTCCATGTGCGTTTTTAAGCAACAGAAATCAATTTTGGCAACTACGCAACTACGCACCCTTCCTCCAGGCAACTACGCACCATTCCTCCAGGCAACTACGCACCCTTCCTCCAGGCAACTACGCACCCTTCCTCCAGGCAACTACGCACCCTTCCTCCAGGCAACTACGCACCCTTCCTCCAGGCAACTACGCACCCTTCCTCCAGGCAACTACGCACCCTTCCTCCAGGCAACTACGCACCCTTCCTCCAGGCAACTACGCACCATTCCTCCAGGCAACTACGCACCCTTCCTCCAGGCAACTAGGCACCCTTCCTCCAGGCAACTACGCACCCTTCCTCCAGGCAAC
>JASANB010007659.1:0-39852 GCA_030248155.1 Sabatieria punctata | reverse complement strand
CGGGAATGCATCTGTTCACTAAAATACAATTTTTGGCTTATGGCTACCAGTATTGGGATTGGGGTCTCAGGTATGGTATTGGGTATTCGTATTGTGTATTGGGTTTTCAGGTATTTGTTCACACGCTAGTTTTAGGGCTGCTGCCATACCTGATTCCTAGACTGATGATCGATAGGCAATAAAACAGAGAGTTCGTGCAGAACCTAAAAAGAATCAGGAGGTCATGGAAAAGTTAGGAATCAGGGAAAAGTCAGTTGGTGTCCGGTCAGGGAAAATTTGAAAGCAGTAGAATCATCTATCTTCAAAAGGTCCTTGTCAGAATCACACCCCACCCTTGAAAATGGGACTTCTGACTTCTCAACTTGAAATTTTACCCTCGAATACCGTTTAAACGCGTTTTTCAGAGCCAATTTTTACCAAAACTTTTCACCTTCCTTGTTAGAATGTTCTCACTCTGATTGGGCAGGGATTTTGCTCTGAAAAAGTCCCACGAACTCTGTAAAGGATCGAGTCGATAGTGCTATACCTTGCTCTTAATAAAATGTCAAAGGTCACTTGCCTTTTACCGTTTGGAAAATTGGAAGCGGTCATCTAAGTGAAATTGAGAAAATGTAAAGCCCAATCAATGACTTGACTACAAATCGAGACTACATGTACATGTACTGTACGTTAAAAGAATTAAAATTATTGCCACTTCAGATATTTCTGCACTTTAAAAAAATTACGTAATGAAGTCGCCCACCCCTCCCCCACCGTAATGATTAGTAATCATTTGGCGAACCCCCCTCCCCCCCTCATGCCATTACGTAATTTTTTTGCACGCCTCTACCACCCTGTTGCTCGTCAAGCTGTTCGTGACGCCAATAGAGGGAGCACTCAATGTTGAACTTGTGAGTATATATAAATCCTCAATAAAATGTCCTATCTATGTGTACTTTCATTTTTCTGATTATGCTTAGTTTAGTTACTCAGGGAGGGCTATCATTTTTTGTCAGCGTGTGTTTGCCAGAAAAAAGACCGCCTGGCGGTTTTTTCCGATTTTTTCTAGATTTTTTACTTTACTTAACGTAGTTTATTAGGCAACAACTTTACCTTACCCTATTTTAAATTTTCAAATTGCACCACACCGGCAGACAATGCTCAACTAAGCTTCGATTTCACGATTGGATGGAGCTAATTAAACAGATGGAGAGATTAATTTTTGCATCTGTCTGTCTCATCATTCCCAGGATGCATCGACACAAGAGAAAATAATTACATCGCAACGGCTTTCTTAGAGTCAGTCTTAGAGTGCAAAGTCGTTCAGCTCATCCGGGCAATATGTCACTGTTAGATTATTGGTTAGCCCCCAGCTTTCCTCCGATGCTGGTAACAATACCTCTGCACATTCTCATACTGGTCACTCTTCACAAATACCGCAAGAGCAATGATCTGAAGACACCCTTCTACCGTCTAGTTTTCTCTCTCACTCTGAACGACCTGTTGGTCTGTGTGCTTATGGTAGTATCAATGTTAGTGGGCCATGTGTTAGGCCTAGCCCACCGATACCCAGTGCTCTTCATCACAGTAGATGTGGCACTCAGCTATGGAGGCTACATAGCTGATGAAGTGATGTTACTCTTCATCGCCTTCAATCGACTCGTGTACTTGTGCTTTCCTATGAAGGCAAAAGCAGTGAGTGTAAACTTTCGTAGCACTAGTGTTTTGTATGTGTTCGTTTATTCCAATAAACTACATTATTTCTAAAAAAGACCCCTGGCCTTTTTTCTAGCTTTCCGAATAACTTGAAAATGACTGCCATGCCGTTCTCACCTATCCAATATTTTACTGGATCTTTCTCATGCATGGGTCGGAAAAATTCGGAGGGGTATATGGTGCTTTTCGTCGGTGGGTCTGGAGAGTATAGAATTGCTTTCCCAAAAAAGGTCGCCAAAATTTTGGATGGGGTATGGACCGTCGACCCCGTCACCCCCGGCCCATGAATGATAATTCCCAAACTTTGCACATTAACCAATCTTTTTACAGGTAGTCCAAAAAGAACCCGGGAATTTACTTAATTCCAGCTTTAGTTTAAGCAAAGAGGGATGTTTTGCTTTCGGTTTCGCCTGAAAGAGTGCGCCATCACCGATCGATTGGTTGGTCGCTACTAAAAATAAACCACTGAGCTACTGTACTACTACTGTAACACTGTAGTAGCTACTGGGCTACTGTAACAGTCAAAGTGAGCAAGTTCTCTACTTTTGTTTGCGTATTTAAATACGCATTTTTCAGAATGCGTATACCCATACGCATATGCATACGCATTTGCATCTGGATGGATACGCATTGCGCATACGCATTTCTGAAGGATTTATTTACTGTACTTTTTAGACTTTTTAGAGTCTGAAAAGCCTAAAAATACAGTTTTACGTGTCTTCGGGCAACGCTACTTTTTTGAAAAGAAAGCTCTCGCTATCTAATAACAAGAAATTCGGCTTGTCAACCCATATATTCAGCTAATTTTTGTCTTTTTTTAACCGAAGTTGAATATTGATCGTTCTAATAGTGTTTTCGGGCCTAAAATTTTACTACAATTAAATTCGCAATACGCAAAAATACGCATTTATTTTTGAGTGCGTATACGCATGCGCATACGCATACGCATTATTTTATCGGATGTATATACGCATATGCATACGCATACGCAAACAGAATTTTTTATATTAAACAACCGTAAGATCTGCACACTGCAATTTCCTTCCTTTTTCAGTTTTTAATGCTTTTGTCATGGCTTTTGCCTCAAATCCGGAATGTAAGTGTTAACTAAAAGTCCTTGCCAAAAAAGAGCGGACTGGCGGTTTTTTGCGAATAACTCCCTATGGGTGCATCGGAGCGCTTTTTGCCTCATAACCAAAGTTGTACAATGGCCCGAGCTCGGTACTCTGGTGCAACCTAATCTGCGCAACGCGCCATGGTAATGCTAATTTGCGCAACAGAAAAAAAATCAGCTTTTCCTGTAGTTGGGATGAACGTGAGTTGTTCAGTGAGCTATAATCTACGGACGCCGGGGATTTCAAAAATGTATTCATATTTCTTCTAGGTGGCACGGTTCCAGAGATATACACCGTCAAAGTTGGCCGAAAATGCAAAAATGGCCGTTTTTGGCGATTTTCAGATTTCTGGGGGGATTGGAAATAACTCGGGAGCAGCTCAACCGATTTGGCTGAAATTCACACATATAGAGTAGGCAATAAAGGTTTTCAGGGGTGGGGAATCTATTTCTGACATAACCATCATCGCTGGGTTACTGTATTTTGGGGTCCCGACGAGAAAATTGTTTGTTTTTGCTATTTGGGTGTTCTTGTTGCAAGGAAACGATGAATTGACAAGCACTAAAGGTTTTCGGCATCAGGGAATTCATTCAGGACATCGCATGTTACTGGATTACTGTATATTGTGGTCCTGGAACGAATGTAAAAACTCATAAGTTTCATTACCTACTTTATCCAGCTTTCCCTGCAACAGAAACACCCAAATAGCAAAAAATAACAATTTTCTCGTCGGGACCCCAAAATACAGTAACCCAGCGATGATGGTTATGTCAGAAATAGATTCCCCACCCCTGAAAACCTTTATTGCCTACTCTATAGAGCGTTTCCTTGCACCAGGCATGCATAAACGCAAAATAACAATTTTCGTGTTGGGACCTCGAAATACAGTATTCCAGTGATTATAGTTATGTCAGCAATGGATTCCCTGACCATGAAAACCCTTAGTGCAGCCGCGTCGTTGGCTCAGTGGGTAGCTCGCTGCCTCTGGGTCACGGCGGCCCCTGCATCCCTAGCGGTTGTAGTGGTTCATCCTCTCGGCGCGGCAAGTTTCTTGCTGCAAAGAGTTGGTCGTGGGCACACCTCCACCCAGGCCACCGAAAACTGGTTACAGTGAGTAGGTAAAATGGGAACCAACTGGATCTGCCGTTGCACCGAAAGCCGCTCCAAAAAGCATGCCGCGTTGGAGGGAAGATCAACGACGTCAGGAGCTGTCTGAGAGACCAGCAATAAGGCTGATACCGGTTTAGTGCCACTGGCCGGGGCGGCCGTTGGGAGCTGTCAGCACCATGACGTCACCACGCCAGGCACTCTCTTAGTACCTGGCGCCCAACAGCATGGCTTGAGTGGCTTGGCAGTGAAAGAAGGGCAAACGTCCGAGATGACGAATCACGGGGAAGCGAAATGGACCTCGAGTCTGATCGCAGGCCGTAAGGCCCCCCGCACATCGGATCGGATCGGAACCCTTAGTGCCTACTCTATAGGTCATTTCTTTGCCGCAGGAACAATGTAAATTGACTGAAAGTTATTTTCGTGCCAGGACCACATACTACAGTACTCGAATGGCTTCAGAAAGGCCTGAGATCGACTCAAAACACTTTAAAGTACATTTTTAACCTCAGTGGAGGGCTTAAACTATACCCTGTACAGAATAAGCTAGGTTTCGCTGCAGAATTGCGAGGGAAGCAGCATGCATTTCACTTAAGCATGACGCACTGATGCTCCGATTTTGATACATCGACACTACCCCCCACCAATTTGGAAGTACCAGCTTCTGTTCAGCACTGTGATCAAGTGTTAGGCTTCGACATTGAGTGGGGATTAGGCTCAGGATGAACTTAAACGTTACTTTTAGGATCTATCTTAGCCTCGGCTTAATCAATTAGGTTTTCTTTCGCTAATGTGCGGGGATAGTGTCCCACAATTTCCATTCTTTAGCGAAAAACAGCAGCGCCGCTACGCCACTTCCATTCCTTCTCTGAAAATTGGCTACCGTAGTATATAGATAGATTTTTCGTGTTGAAAAACCAAAGACTATGTCGAGTACGGTAGCTAGAAACGAACGGATCTAAGAGAATCGAAAATTTTTTAACAAGGCAGAAACCGAGTGGATTGTGAATGGCCTATACTGCAAACAACCAGAGAAAAAATCAAATGACCTAATCTTGGAAAAACCGGGATTACTGTATCAGGGTCAATTTTTCAGGGTTCTTATGTGTCTCAATCGACGTAAAACAAAATTTTACACCATATATGTGAATTTCAGCCAAATCGGTTGAGCTGCTCCCGAGTTATTTCAATCCCCCCCAGAAAGCTGAAAATCGCCAAAAACGGCCATTTTATACTGTTGTTTGGTATTGGATTTTCTGTTTGTGTATGTGTATGTGTATACACATTTACGTTCAAATGTGTATGGTAATTTGTGTATACACATTCAACAAAACAATGTGTATTTTTGTGTATGTTTGTGTATGTGTATTGTGCTGAAAATGCAATTTTTTGGTAGATTTTCAGTCAGAAAAGCTAGGAAAATCAAATCTCTCAATGTCTGCTGCTGGAAACCTTGGATAGCTTTGAAATCGAGTTACTTAGACCATATATAGGCTTTATGAGGATATCTACTGTTTATTACTGCACCAAAAACTTAGAACTTTTACCTTTCTGTTCGAAATTTTATCGACTTTTGATGATCAAATACACATACACAAAAATACACATTTTGAGTACTGTTTGTGTATGGTAATGTGTATCGGAATTTTCAATGTGTATGTGTATGTGTATTAGAGTGCGAACAATACCTAGAAAACCCAATACCCCAATACCCAATACCCAATACCAATACCTGAGACCCCCAATACCCCAATACCCAATACCCAATACTTGTGTAGCTGGGCCAAAAATTGCATTTCACTGGACAGGTACATTCCAGTTGTGTACAAAAGATTTTTGGCACTGCGATTAAAATATTTAAGAGGCTTGGTTGGGCCGTTGCCCAAGCAGGGCGAAAAAATTTTGAAACATTAGCCTTTTAGAAAGCATTTAGAAGCCATTTTGGGCGTAAAATTAGCAGAAATTATCAGTTTTGGTACTTAATATTTCGTAATTCAGTCGTGTTTCTTCCTTCCGGCGAATTTTTTCCTGTACAATGTACATGTACCTCTGCCGGAAACGTCGCCTTAGGGGGAGGGGGTCCCCAAGAAACGACGCAAGGCGATTTTGGGGGAAAGGGGCACCGAAAAATCGGGATTTTGGATGGATGGCTCCTGGAAAACATGTTCCTAAACCGAATCATCGATCAACTTTTTCGATTTTTTCAGATCAATTTTTTAGCATCATCGATTTTTCTCTATTTTACCTGTCCCAATTAGTATTGGGTATTGGGGGTAAAAACCCCAATACACCCAATACCCAATACCAGTTCGCACTCTAATGTGTATACACATTGAAAAAACAATGTGTATTTTTGTGTATGGTAAATGTGTAGGTGTATACACAAACAACAGTACCATTTTAGCATTTTCGGACAACTTTGACGGTGTATATCTCTGGAACCGTTCCACCTATAAGAAATATAAATACATTTTTGAAATCACCGGGGTCTGTAGATTATAGTTCACTGAAAAACTCGCGTTCATCCCAACTGCAGAAAAAGTTGATTTTTTTCTGTTGCGCAAATTAGCATTACCATGGCGCGTTGCGCAGATTAGGTTGCACAGAGTACCGAGCTCGAGCCACTCTACAACTTTGGTTATGAGGCAAAAAGCGCTCCGATCAGGGTTGGGTAGCTGTTAAAAACACGTTATTAACACGTGTTATTAACACGTTAATAACACGTTATTAACATGAGGCTTGTAAATAATTCGAATTAGTGTAAAAAATTATTTTAAGCTTCCCGTAACTCGGGATGCATCCAACGCTTCATTGAATGATTATTTACCGTACTTCTGCTACTTATTGAGACCAGGGATGCAAATGGTATAAAAAATACCAAATACCAGATGGTATTTTCTATACCAAATAATACCAAATAATTCCGAATAGTTGATAAACAGGTCGCTAGCTGTTTGAAATGAGCGCAAAGTCATACTTTTTGTTTTTTTTCAGCAAAAATATATAATAAGTTTTGCCTCAGTGGAAGAGTTTTCGTTGCATCTAAAAGAAATCTAGTCATGCCGAGAAAGAAAACGAGCAGAATTTGATGGTTTTTCACTTACTCGGGAAATGGGCAAGCATAACGTTGTGACGTTTGCGGTCTAGGCTCGGTCTCGATAAAGGGGCCGTCCATAAACGACGTAGTACCAAAATCTCGATTTTTCGGACCCCCCTTCCCCAAAAATCGCCTTGCGTCGTTTCATGGGGGCCCCTCCCACTTTTTGAGAATTTTCCATGAATGGTTGTTTGTTATAAGCTAAACTGGTCAGAGTTATTTATTGTTTTGTTGCTCAGAAACGGTAAAGAGACGTCTTGTTCTGCCTATCTGCATTGTTAAACTTTTAGTAAATTAGAAATAAAGAGAAAACTCTGAACAGACGAGCTCTGACATGGTATACAGTCGCAAAATATGCAGAATTTTTCGCTTAAAAGCTAACCGATAAAACCGATTCCTACTGCTCAGGGCTAACGTAACGAGGTTTTTCTGGTGCCACACATGCTTGGTTACTTCATTTGTAAAAGTCTTGTTGCCCCTCAGCAGTAGGAATCCGTTTTGTTGTGAAGTGCAACGGAATCGCTCTTGTTCACTGCCAAAATCTCTGTTTTGAGTTTGAAGGAAAATATCTCAGGAACTAAGCATCGTATCTTAACAGGGCCTTCACCAGTCTTTCAAGAATTTATTTATCTTTCATTTAAAGTAGGATTCATTCAAATCGGTTGCGATTTGCGGTTGCTATAGCAAAAACTCTGCTGGGTTGTTTTTTTTTGACACACCCTGTATATTGTATATTAAAAAATAACAAATACCAAATAATGCCAAATACCTAGAAAATACCAAATAATACCAAATAATAATAATAATAGGCTTTTGCCATGCTGCTGGAGCAAATTCAGGCGTTTTTTAATTTTTAACAGGTTTTTATGTTAATAACACTGTTATTAACGTTATTAACACTGTTAATAACAGGTCTGAATTTTTAACTGTTAATTATACAACCCTGGCTCCGATCAACCATAAGGAGTTATTCGCAAAAAATCGCCAGTCCGCTTTTTTTTGGCAAGGACTTTAAGATTGGAAAAACTTCAGCGTGCCTCCAGTAAGCATTATTCAAGAGCTGAATGCTAGGAAGTGGAGAACAGGGGTCAAGCACACCTCTAGCTTTTCTCTCAACTGACTTGGAGACTACAAAACTGTACGCACAGGTAGACTTGGATTTTGCTTGGTGCCTCCACTTCAAGTATACCGTTCAGCTCTCAACTAATAGTTATTGGAGGAAGCCTGAGCTTTCTTCAAACTAATGTCCACTTTCCGCTCGGAATGTGAGGCAAAAGCCATGATTAGAGCATGAAAAACTGAGAAACAGAAGGAAATTGCAGTGTGCTGAACTAACTCATTTTGGACTGTTTTACGGTACCCGACCCAGTGCAGTGATTTATTTTTGACCCGATTTTAACCAATCGATCGGCTCTGGCGCGCTCTTTCAGATGTTCGTAGCCTAAGAGATCCGTCTGCTCAAAAACAAAAGCTAGAACTAAATTCCCGTATTTTTGTACAACCTGCATGGTCTCTAAATTCTTGAAATTATGCGATGTAGAAGTAGCAGCATTGTTCTAGTATTGGAGCAAAGAGAAGACGATCACAGCAGTAGTGGTTCAGTGGAGTTTGTTTCTGGGCTTTTGCTTGTGTTGGCTTCACCCGGCTATGCACGTGCAAGTACGTATGATTTGCTTCCGTAGGTAGCTTGAACCAGTTTTCCTTTTTTGACGTCCTGGATTAAGCTAGAGTTGTTTCATGTCTCATTCAGGCCTATTTTTCTATATTCTAACTAACAGTTCCTGCCCGTATCTGACATCTCTTAACCAACCAACATGACAGGTGGACCACTCTATGGCGCAGCCAAATCACACATTTGCCGTAGTCTACATGGTACCGGTGGTGGGGACGGACATAGTCTGCGCAGTCTTGGTTCCGTTGCTGTATGTGGTTTGCCTGGTCAAGGTCATTCACCACGCACTCGCAGTACCTGACGGAAATCAGAGCGACAACTGGAAAGCACAACTGAACCTCAGCCTTCAAGGCTCTCTCTTGAGCTCGGTTCTCTTCTGCACCGCAGTTCAAACCACTCGGAGGCAGCTGGGACTAAGCCCATTCTTTCCCCAGTCTCTCATGTACTTTCTGTTGAGTGTGCCCTTCTATATCAACCCGTACGTGTTGCTTTTTATGTCCAGTGTGGTGAGAGACAAGGTGCGACTGTTGATTACTGGAGCAAATAGTCAAGCAGTTGTTGTTCGCGGTGTGCGTGCCAAATAAAGAACGGTGCAAATGCCTAGTTCGCCACTACACATTCACTTTTCGTTTGTGAATTAGTATAGTGTACAGAAACGAAAATTGCTTGGTAATACACAAACTTGTGTATTAGTATTACCATTACAACAGTACTTGGATCTGACGTCATTGATCTTCTTCTGATACGCGACAGGCTTTGTGGAGCGGCTTTCGGTGCAAGGGCGGGCAGATCCACTCGGTTCCCATTTTACCTACTCGCTGTTACCAGCTTTCAGTGGCCTGGGTGGAGCTTTGCGCCGACCACCAACTCTACGGCAAGAAACTTGAGAGGATGAGCGCACGACGTCACGCACAGTGGCTTTGCGGCCTAAACCACTATTGTACATCAACCAGGGATGTGAGGTGTGTTTTTTCCGAAAAGAAAACCGGTTTTTTTCCTGAGGGTCGGGAAAAACTCAAGCTAAAATAGCTAATTTATGTCATTTTTCAGTTAAAAATGGACTTTTGAGATGTATAATAGGCTAGATTGACTCGAAACTGTTAGAAAAAACCAAATTTGGTAATCTAAAACAAAAAAAGGCAAAATGCTGTAAGAAAATTTGCATAAAGCGTTTATTGATGGAGCCTGTCAGAACTGTTTCATTTCATGCCTGTTTCGTGTTTTTATCTATCTATGCAAGACTGTTCTGTTCTGAAAAGTCTTAGGAAGGCGCTAGAAAGCGTTTGGAATTATAAAACCAAGCTAGGATATTCAGAACTTGAGCAGGAGTTTTTCCGCGATTTTGGAAAAAAACCGGAAAAACTGAAAACTACAGGCAGAGGTTTTTTCCGGAAAATATCCATCCCTGACACCAACTGTGTCGGCATGAGAAGATGTACCGGAGATTTCCGCTTATAAGACCACCATACTGTAGTTAGAAGACCATGGTCTTTAAATAGGTTTTTGTTTCCAGTTATAAGACCATGGTCTTTAAATAGGTGGTCAGAAAATTTGGTTCAAAGACACCCATTTTCCAGTTAAAAGACCATGGTCTTAGTTTATTTGACCGATTTTAGCAAACAATTAACTGTTTTTAAAGTGAACAAAAGCTGTCCATCGTGAGAAAACAAAGGCAGAAGTACATAATATAGATAAAACATGATTCTGATTTTTGTTTTGAACGCAATACAGTACCTACTATGCTTCAACACAACCTTTCTTTTTGTAATTTCAAGTAAAGTTTTACAAGTCAAGCGTAAAATGGTCAGGCATGTCTGGAACAGCCATCTAGGTGAAAAACAAATTCAACTATTGGCCAAAAATCCTTTTTTGCTGTGAAATAACATTTTCCAGTTATAAGACCATGGTTTTCAAAAGGGCGCCAAAAAGTGACCCTAAATTTTGGCATTTTCCACTTATAAGACCAGGTCTTATAAGTGGAAAACTCCGGTATGAGAGACCAACTATGCCGGGAGCTGCCAACACCATGACGTCAACATGCCAGGCGTTCTCTTAGTGACTGGCACCCAACAGCATGGCTATGTAGGATGTAAGAAAAATAACATATATGATGAAGAGTTTGAGTATTTTGTGTGATTGTTTGAGTGTGTTCTTATTGCATGGTCGGTTTCGAGTGATTGTGTTGTGTGTGTGTTTTGTGTTTTACTAGTCATCTGCCAATAAAATCCTTCAATATAATACATATAATAATTTAAAGGTCAAAACTGTGACTGAATAAGGCTAACCTATGAAAAAAAGCCGAAAAGTGCAAAATTTGGTTCATTTGAATTGTAGCCAGCTGATTTTAGTGCAAAATAGAGGTCCCTGCCGAAGCTAGTTTTAGGTTGCATCTAAGATCGGAAATCCTATAGGTATGCCTTCTACTCTAATTAGAATATGGTCTGTCACCGAGTTCCAATTAGCCTGAATACCAATGATTTCTAGTTCGTGCATCGATTCAGCTAACGCAAGAAAAATAATTGCGTCCCTAAAGGCTTTGAAAGGTCGACTGATCCAGCTCAGCAGATAGTCTTGGAGTAATAATCGTTTAGCTCTCCCCTCGACAGTATGTCGCTGTTCGAGTACTGGCTAGGACCGAGTTTTCTTCCAATGCTCGTCACAATACCCCTACACATTCTCATACTGCTCACTCTATATAAAAACCGCAACAGCAATGATCTGAAGACACCGTTCTACCGCCTATTTTTCTCTCTCACTGTGAACGACCTGTTGGTCTGTGTGGCTATGGTTACATCCATGCTAGTGGGACAAGTCTTAGGCTTAGCCCACCAATACCCTGTGCCCTTCATCACAGTGGAGGTGGCACTCAACTATGGAGGCTACATAGCTGATGAAATCATGTTACTCTTCATCGCTTTCAACCGACTTGTATACCTGTGTTTTCCTTTGAAGGCAAAAGCAGTGAGGCAGGTTTGATTTGGGCCGGGGTGTAACAGGAAATATAGTCTGCTTCGGACAGTTTGGAGTACGTGGCCAAGCCTAAATTGGGGAGGACATCTCAGACCACGCATTCTTCAAAAGTCAACGTTTAAATTTTTAGTTCGCAAAGTGTTTGCAGAATAATGCCAATGACTCTTCCCTATGATTAGGTATGGCCAATGGTTTTCAAAAATTCACGCTACAGCAAAAAAAATATGCTAAAACCGCCGATAACATGACCGGATGCGATAATTTACGCAAAAAACCGCACTTGATTCCATGAAAAATTAGAAAAATGCGATCTAAAAACATCCGTCTGCGAAGAACTTTTGTATGGCGCACTTGGTACCATACATGTAACAGGGGGGTCTGGGGGGTCTGCCCCCCACCCGACTTAGGCCAGACCCCCCCCAGATGGGCCCCCCGAGACGATTTCACCGCCCCCCCTCCGATTTTTCTGGCAAGTAAATTTTCGAGCAAATTTTTGCAATTTTTTACACTTCCACACACAAAAATTGCCAAAATCGCCTGCAAAACAGCACATTTTAGCTGTATTTCAGCCCAATTTAGCCAAAAAATTGCGATTTTTCTCGATTTTTGAGCGTTTTTTAGCGCCCACCCCCTCCCCCAAAATTTTGGCTCACCCCCCCCCCCCCCCCGCCGGCGCCAGACCCCCCCAACCCCCCTCCCCCCATCGGCGGATGACCTGTTACATGTATGCTTGGTACCATTTTTAATTGTGGGCAACAGATTTCAATAATTCGCGCTACAAGCAAAAATTTATGCTAAAACGGCAATACCATGACCGGATGCGATTATTTACGCAAAAAACCGCACTTAATTTCATGAAGAATTGGAGAAATGCGGGTTCAAAACAGCCGCGTGGGTCAAATCGCGTAAATTAGTGTTTTATAACTTGGTCGCCGTCCCAGCGGTGGCTGATTTTCTATGGCGCGAGTTACGAAGGTGAAACCAACTTGATTGTTTAAAATCTACTAGAAAGATGTGAATATTCGTCGCCCAGCTAAATTAATGCGAAAAAGTATGATTGCAAGTGTTGGGTACAATAAAAGCCTGAAACAGTCAGGGAAATAACAACATATATGGTATCAGTACACATATATGGAAACGGTACCATATATGGTACCGGTACACCTTCAAGTGGTACCATATATGGTACCACTTCCTTATATGGTACTGGTACCATGTATGGTACCGGTACCATATATGGTACCCCATCGATCGAGGCCTCAGGTGGTACCATATATGGTACCGGTACCATATATGGAAACGGTACCATATATGTAACCGGTACCACATATGGAACAGGTACCATATATGGTACCCCTTCGATCAAATCCTAAGGGGTACCATATATGGTACCGGTACCATATATGGAAACGGTACCATATATGGAACCGGTACCATATATGGTAACAGGTACCATATATGGTACCCCTTCGATCAAATTCTAAGGGGTACCATATATGGTACCCTTTCGATCGAGGCCTCAGGTGGTACCATATATGGTACCGGTACCATATATGGTACCCTTTCGATCAAATCCTAAGGGGTACCATATATGGTACCCTTTCGATCGAGGCCTCAGGTGGTACCATATATGGTACCCTTTCGATCGAGGCCTCAGGCATACATGTAACAGGGGGTCTGGGGGGTCTGCCCCCCAACCCGACTTAGGCCAGACCCCCCCCCCCGGATAGCGACTCCCCTCGAGACCGAGACGATTTTTCCGACCCCCCCTCCGATTTTTCTGGCAAGCAATTTTTGAGCAAATTTTTGCGATTTTTTGCAATTTCAGACACAAAAATTACCAAAATCGCCGATAAAACAGCACTTTTTAGCTGTATTTCAGCCCAAATTAGCGATTTTTGGCCCAAAAATTGCGATTTTTTCCATTTTTGAGCGTTTTTAGTGCCGGACCCCCTCCCAAAATTTTGGCTCAGACCCCCCCCCGGCCGGCGCCAGACCCCGCAACTCCCCCTACCCCGTTCGGCTGATGACTTGTTACATGTATGGCCTGAGGTGGTTCCATATGGTACCACCTGAGGCCTCAATCGAAGGGGTACCATATATGGTACCGGTACCATATAAGGAAGTGGTACCATATATGGTACCACTTGAAGGTGTACCGGTACCATATATGGTACCGTTTCCATATATGTGTACTGATACCATATATGTTGTTATTTCCCTGACTGTGAAATGGCAAAAATTAAGGGTTACAGAAACTTCAACACCGTTTGTGGGGTTAACGGCAAAGAGCAGAGAGCAGAGAGCAAATTCTTATATCATTCGAAAGTCTGAAGTCTACTGTACACGGAACCGATTGAACATCTTGCGCCGAATTCGCCGATTTTCCACAATAACGAGGAACATGAAAAAATCCACGAAAATGCCCATTTTCAGTAGTTAAGAAACAATCAAATTTGTGGGGACCATGCCGAAGTGCGGAAAGAAAAAAAGCGGTGCTATATAGGTAACGAGTTGCGCTGATTTTAAATCCGGTTGAACAAAATTTGAATCAACTCTCCTTTTAGCAGAAAATGGCCATTGAAAAACGACGAATTCAGTTTTCGAGAGGAAAATGCCCTTTAACGGCCGAATTATTATTCAAAATGCATCTTATTCGATAGCTCACACTCTGTTTCATATAAATACATCACATCCCCCTATCAATAACGGAACACAAAAAAGCATTTGCGCTTGAAGTTACAAAAACCGTTTTGGACCACTTTTTGGCTGTGATTTTGTATTTTCTATTCCGCGCCGCGCGAACGTGCTTTGGCCATCCCTACTATGATCACTTGCTTTCTGTGATGTAAAGTATAGTAGAGAAGTAGTGAAGTAGAGATGCTGTTTTAGTGGTGGAGTGGAGAGAAGACAATCGTAGCAGTAGTGGTTCAGTGGAGTTCGTTTGTTGGCTTTTGCTTGTGTTGGCTTCACCCGGCTATGCATGTGCAGGTATAAATCAAGTCCCATTGTAGAATGGCTATGCTCTATGCTAGGCTCTATGGAATGCTGCTGACAAACTGCTTGTTGCATTTGGCTCTAGATATGGAAGGCTGCTAAGGCATCTGGTTACTACTATGTTAAACCAGCTAGACCATGTAGCCGGAAATTGAAGGGCGTGCTAGATTGTGCTTTTTGTCTTTGGTTTTGTCTTATCTTAACATCTGCATTTTTCAACTATTTACATTGCAGCCCGTAGAAATGTCTACTGCTAACCAATCCGTGTGTGTGTGTAATTGATCGCAGTAGTTTTATGTACTGTACCAGTCTGTGCCAGCTTGGCGCGCCAAAGAATGAGAACGGCGTGGCCGAGAACCTCCTAGCTGGTGACCAACCGTGCGCGCATTTTTCTATATTTTACACAAAATTGTAACTAAGAATTGCTGAGACCCACCCTACACCCATGCTCCCTTTTACCCATGTCTGACTAATCATAACCAACCAATATGACAGGCGGATCACTCTATGGCGCAGCCAAATCACACAATTGCCGTTGTCTACATGGTACCGGTGGTGGGGACGGACATAGTCTGCGCAGTCCTGGTTCCGTTGATGTATGTGGTTTGTCTCGTCAAGGTCATTCACCAAGCACTGACGGGTCCTGGAGATCAGAGTGAGGCATGGAAAGCACAACTGAACCTCAGCCTTCAAGGCTCTCTCTTGAGCTCGGTTCTCTTCTGCACCGCAGTTCAAACCACTCGGAGGCAGCTGGGACTAAGTCCACTCTTTCCCCAGTCTCTCATGTACTTTCTGTTGAGTGTGCCCTTCTATATCAACCCGTACGTGTTGCTTTTTATGTCCAGTGTGGTCAGAGACAAGGTACGACTGTTGATTACTGGAACAAACGGTTACATAGCTGGCGCAGCTGTTGTATGAATGAACGGCATAAGTGCCAAATCCAAACTTTAGCTATGTCAACGAAATCTATTATCGTTTACTCTAAAGCCGGTTTTATTTGGTGTCTTATTACATATCTATTCTATTTGTTGCACTTTCAGTCATTTAGTGAAAAAAATTGCATAAAATTTCTTTTGTAAAATTGTCAGCGCGGACCCGTCCGGGCACAGTTCTAGTTTGAGAGAGAAGGCGGATTTGCGCTAAGAAATTCACTTTTTTAATAGTTTCTCTTCATAATAAAACCACAAATGAATCAGCTATAGAACAAGAACAAAAGCAACAGTGTACATACGTACCATACATGTAACAGGGGGGGTCTGGGGGGGCCGCCCCCCCACCCGAAATAGGCCAGACCCCCCCGGATGGGGACCCCCCCCCCCCGAGACGATTTCACCGACCCCCCCTCCGATTTTTCTGGCAAGTAAATTTTCGAGCAAATTTTTGCAATTTTTACAATTTCACGCACAAAAATTGCCAAAATCGCCTGCAAAACAGCACTTTTTAGTTGTATTTCAGCCCAAATTAGCGATTTTTGGCAATTTTTAGCCAAAAATTGCGATTTTTCTCGATTTTTGAGCGTTTTTTAGTGCCCACCCCCTCCCCCAAAATTTTGGCTCAGACCCCCCCCAACCCCCCCTCCCTCATCGGCGGATGACCTGTTACATGTATGATACGTACTGTATGTAGCACCCCACCCATGAACTAATACTATAAAAAAGAACAGAACTGTAATTACAAACTAAGCGAACACTATTTTTTGGCTCTGCTACTACTACGCAGACGCATTTTCAAGGGAGGTGTCGGCTCGTTATTTCGGCTGGAAGGCAAGCTACGACGCAACTGTCGGGACGTAGTTTTCTGCTTTTGTGACTCGGCCGGTGCTGTGCGGGCTTTGGCCGGTGGTCGGTGTTTGCGCCTCTCCAGCTGTTTCGTTTCTTTAGTCACTTCTGAAAAATTTCTTTTCTTTCTTTCATTAGTAAGAAAAGAAGACCGTGGCCCGATCAGATTTTGTAAGGCGCCGTCCAACAATTATGTAATGAACAAAACAAGCTAAGGGAGAGGGGATCACCAAATAAATACTACTTATTGCGGTGCCTGGGGAGCGATCGGAAATGTTTGTTATGTTATCTCGGAAAATTTAGTTTGCTTGTAGCATCCAAGTGCAGTACGTAGGGTACAGTATCCCTTCACGCATTAGACGCTTCTGATTGAACTGCAATAATAAGACAAAACCTGAGTGATATTTCCAATTTCGTCAATTTCAAACCGCTGTACCCCTAAAATACAACATAAATCAAAAGTTATTTCATGAGTATCAGAGAATCTATGGGATTACATGCGAGAATATACGCCACACTTTCAGCAAAGCAAACTACAGTACTACACAATCCTGCATGACAGACATTTTACTAAAGATACCGTTTTGTTCACAACGCAAAAATTTCTGCTGCAAATTTCCAAACAAAAATCTCAAATTGAGGGGTAGCCAAATTATTGCGATCCATATTCAAGGGGAGAGGGATCCGAAAATGGCCTAAAACGCTGTTGTTGGACGGCCCTTGTCCTAGCCCCTCCAAGCATACATGTAACAGATATTTTAAGCTAAAATTAGTGATTTCCGAGCCACTTTGTTAGTACTGGAGCCGCTACTGATACCTGTATTTTTCGGTCGAGGGGGCGGTCCCTAACTAAACGGTCTCGGGGGGTGCGGGGTTTGGCCTTTCTAGCTGGGGAGTGACCCCAAACCCCCTAGTACATGTATGCCTCGAAGCATGTGCTACAGAGATGTTTCGAGAGTTACCTCCACAGCTGGTAATTCTAAACCACCTGCTCCCCTCCCCGACCCAGGCGCCAGTAATAAAAAACTGGTACAGATATCATCTATTTCTATTATTATTAAACAAACACGTGCTAGCAACGCATTTCCCGTTACTTTGACGAACAAACAAACAAGCCCAAAAACGTGTACCAGTCTTTTCGTCGACCTGGTCGGTGTTCTCGTCATTGGGCTCGGTTTGGTGATTTTGCAGTTCTGTCGTTTGCTCAGGTTTGCGCCGATTGCGAAGTGTTCGCCCCGGACTCGACCGCTCTGGAACAGCCACGAAATTATGTTTATTTAACTGAAATCAACAACCAAACCAACCATCATCAACGGCAGCTACTGTACGGGCAGCACTAATAACAAACGTCTCATCAGTACGGTCCTTCGATTTGAGGGCAGACGTTCTGGCCGTATTCATCTGTTCTTCATCTTGAATATCAGGCAAAAGAGAGGCAGGACTCTCGAACACAACTGGACTAGCAGTCGGACCCTCAAAACTGAACTATACACACAACCTCCAAGTCTTATTGTGTTGGCCATAGAAAAAGACCGCCTGGCCATTTTTCGACCGAACCAAAAGATTTTTGGCACCATTATTACTATTATTATTTGTCAAAAGTTTGTTTTAACCAAGTCCTAGCCTTCTGTGGCCCTGAGTTATGCCCTTCTGAAATGAACTGACCCGAATTTTCAGACATCAAATTTGAACATAAACATCTCACGATTCCTTCATCGGATCTTTCCCAAATTTGCAGGTTAACCGTAGAGTGCGAACTGGTATTGGGTGTATTGGGGTGTTTTCCAGGTATTGGGTATTGGGTATTGGGGTTTTTACCCCCCAATACCCAATACTAATTGGGACAGGTAAAAATAGAGAAAAATCGATGTTAACCTGAAAAATTGATCTGAAAAAATCGAAAAAGTTGATCGATGATTCGGTTTAGGAAGCTGTTTTCGCGTTAAGGAGCCATCCATCCAAAATCCCGATTTTTCGGGGCCCCTTTCCCCCAAAATCGCCTTGCGTCGTTTCTTGGGGACCCCCTCCCCTAAAGCGACGTTGTTTTCGGTTTACCCCCCGCCCCGATAAAAGTGCAGTACATACAGTACTGTCATGTTTTCTTGTTACCATACTGTACAATCAATTGAATAGATCGCTACAACGACTCTGGGAAGCTTTTCTGTATGTAGAAAAATTTGACAGAATATAATTAAATTGAAAATAATGCAATCAAAGTTCCCTAAAATTCCGAAAAAAGTGACGTCGTTTTTTGCTAACCCCTCCGTCTCCTGGTGTGTCGTCTATCGTCGCATTTCAGCCGACCCCCTCCCCCTCTGGAACGACGTCGTTTATGGACGGCCCAATCAACTAAACGTTAGTAGAATTTCCTAAAGTGTACGCTTTTCTAAGCGCTACACCAGTAATTAATTTCTCTGTTCTTATCTAAAATAAAAATGGTGACATTAGAAATGTAATAATGTACCAGTACCGTACGCATGGCTATTGTGGTGGTGCACACAATTTCCGGCAGAGTTACATGTACATTGTAGGAAAAAATTCGCCGGAAGTAAGAAACACGACTGAATTACGAAATAATAAGTACCAAAACTGATAATTTCTGCTAATTTAACGCCCAAAATGGCTTCTAAATGCTTTCTGAAAGGCTAACGTTTCAAAATTTTCTCGCCCTGCTTGGGCAGCGGCCCAACCAAGCCTCTTAAAAATTTTAATCGCAGTGCCAAAAATCTTTTGTACACAACTGGAATGTACCTGACCGGTGAAATGCAATTTTTAGCCCAGCTACACAAGTATTGGGTATTGGGGGTCTCAGGTATTGGTATTGGGTATTGGGGTATTGGGTTTTCTAGGTATTGTTCGCACTCTAGTTAACCGATCTTTATAAGAGGTATATATAACCATTAACAATAATTCGGTTAAAAATTGACAAAATGGCGACCGTTTGAACTCATTGGTTAACTCGCTCACTGGTTAGCTCGTTGCCTTAAGTCACGGCAGCCCCGGCATCCCCAGCGGTGTGTTTTTGGGTTCGAAACCTGTCGAGGCGATGGGAAGCAGTCAACACAACGCCCAACCCATGCCATCGAAAGTCAGCAATGGCAAGTAGATATGTAAATGGGAACCAAACCAGCGCTGTCTTGCACACACAGACAGCAATGGCGAGGGTTGTTAAAGGAGCCTGCCGGCCGGACCTTGTGTCTCTTCCTGCTGTATAACAGTAGGCTACTCCTAGTCCGAAAGGAAAAACTGTTACAACCTATTCGGAAATATCGAAAAAAGGCCAGGTAGTCCTTTTTATGGCCAACACTGTACATGTAGAGATATAC
The DNA here is from genome assembly GCA_030248155.1 of Sabatieria punctata. NCBI lineage: Eukaryota > Metazoa > Nematoda > Chromadorea > Araeolaimida > Comesomatidae > Sabatieria > Sabatieria punctata. The sequence goes on along the minus strand of JASANB010007659.1, from coordinate 20,095 downwards.
TTGATCTGGACTTTCCATGACTGGCTCCGTGTTTAGCGCCACCAAATCAGCTGTACTTGTAGACTAAAAATTTTATAACAAATGGTTATGTAGTACGTACAGTAGGTCAGCGGTGACCAACAAGACAAGTCATACATGCAACAGGTCTACCGCCATAAGGGACCGTCCATAAATTTCGAAACTCAAAAAATGCAATATTTTTTACACCTCACCCCTAAGAAGTTCTGTGAAGTTTCTGCTGACTACCCCCAATCAGACATGGGCAAAGGGAGGCTCAGGGGTTGTCCCCCTCAGCCGGCCGCTACCCTCCTCAGGAATTGTTTTGGCTCCTAATGCAGTTGGTATCTGAAACATTAACGTAATGCCTGCATATCGACTTAAGCCATTGTTACACAGTTGGTTTCTGTCTGGTTTCATCTGCACAAGCGCCCTTGTTTGTGGGCAAGAATGTCTCATAAAAGTGGCTGTTTGGAGCTGTGTTTTTTAAATGGTTTTATAATAGTTATTACCTAATTTGTGGTTTTTATCTCATATCTGGTGTTGTTGTTGATAGCCGCCATCCGGCTATAGCCCCAAGAAAGCGGCCGTAGCAATGGGGTCGGTCCACAGGTCCTGAACCGACAAAAGAGTAGGTCGGGTGGCACAGTCAAACAGATGGCTAGAGGTGTGCCGTTCAAGGTTGCAGTCAGGGCACAGCTCCGAAATCTGCGGGTGTAAGCGGTGCTGACAAGAGCAGAGGAACCCGCTGTAACCCGATCGTAGCTGGGCCAGAGTAGTGCACACCTTTCTGGACAGGGTGGCTTCAGATGAGTTGATTGGTGGAGGCTCAGTCAGCAAAACCGAACTTGGCCCAAGCCAGCCATTGGCGAAATCCACGAAGTAGCTGTGGATGTTCTTCAAGTGTGCTTGGAAAGAAGATGCTCCAACGGATCCCACCTCGACTACTTCGTGGTGTTTGGTCCACAAGGTGTCTTTCATAGGACATGGGCGTTGAGCGTGGTGGACCAAATCACAGAGAGTCCGGGCAAGAAGCAGCTGCCAAAAATTGGGCTGATAGCAGATCAGAATGCACTTTGACAGGGAGAATCATAGTCTCCTGATGCAAATGAGCCATTGATGACATCAAATGACATCCAGTGATAGTGCGCAAGGCAGCGTTTTGTAGTATTTGCAACTTGCCAAAGTTCGAATTAGAAATGTAGGGCGTCCAGATTGGGGCTGCATAGTTGAAAATAGGCCGGCAGATAGCCTTGAATGTGACTAGAAGTGTTTCTTTCTGCTGACCCCAAGATGTTCCCGCTAAAGCTTTCAGAATGGAATTTCTTGCAGAGACTTTGGAGCTAATGGCCGCCACATGGTGGGCAAAGGTGAAGTTCGAGTCGTTTACCACTCCTAGGATCTTGGGAGTCTTGTTTAGAGGAATCCGCACCCCGTTGAGGATGACAATAGGGTGGAAGTTAGATTGGTGTGGATCCAGCGTGAATAGGGTCACAGAGGACTTCTGGGGAGAGGTCTGGAGATCCCTGCTAGCCAGAAACCTCACAACTACATCCACATGGAGGTGCTGCCTGCCAAAAAGAGCTTCTGACTCGCTGGTGTAATTGGCCCAATCTGCTTTGTTGAAGTTGGTGAAGGTGATGTGCTTTGCTGGGCGAGGGGTTTCTGTGCTCTGGTAAGATATAAGAAGGGGCAGGTGGTCAGAACCAAGTGAAGTAAGAGCTGCCCAGCTAATCACCATAAGCAGATTTGATGATCCGATGGAGACATCAGGAGAAGAGGGGTTGCCCTGTGCAGGCAGATGAGTAGGAACGTCTTCATTGAGCACTGACATGTCTGATGCATTAATGAGGTCTGCCAACAAAGTACCTCTGGGATCGGACAAAGGTGAGTGCCACAAGGCATGGTGGGCATTAGCATCCCCAAGTAGCAGAGCGTTATCAAGGGCCAGCAGTGGGTTGAAATCCACAACGTAGCCTGGTTGGCATGAACTGTGCGGGGGCACGTAGTAGTTAATGATGTGCAGCTCACTGAGGTCGCCGACTGTGATGGCTTGCACCTCCAGAAAAGGATCGTTGCTAGAAAGAGGAAGCAGCTTGAAATTGACGGCGTGGTGTATTAGAAACAGCAGACCACCACCTGAATTGGCGGTGCGGTCCTTTCGACAGACTGTGTAGCCTGGAAAAGAGGCAAGTTTCGACCAAGATGACAGTTTGGTCTCTTGAAGCGCAGCAATATGGACTTTGTTAGTCATCAGAAAATGCAGGAGCTCCGTGGCTTTGTTGCCAATTCCGTTAATGTTCAATTGAAGGATGGTAAGGTTGCAGTCGGGAAGCAGGGGAACAGCAGGGGCACAGCAGAGCCCCTTAAAACGATTGTAGCTGTCCTCTGAGGGTCAGATAAGAACGGCATGAAGTATGTACGACTGTAATTAGAAGTCTTTATTGCATCATTTAGAAATATTGGTACTCCAGGTCATGGAGCGTATCGCTTGAGTGTTGTCCAATCCACATTTATCTTTGTACATACAGCAGTGTAGTGTTGTAGTATATAAAGCTTAGCCCTGTTATATTACTGTAATATTCTTTCTCGTCCCTAAATTTACTGTATTATTCTGTTGTTGGTCCTTAAATCACTGTTGTGAATTTCTCAAATAACGTAACTACCGGATTCACCCCAATAACAAGTTGGAAAACTGTAAATAAGCAGTTAGATAGTTACCTTTTCCTTATCCAGATCATCAACTGCACTAAGCGACTTTCGGTCATCGTTCAGCTAAAAACCATCTATAGTGCCATTGGAACTCTACAGGACTTGTGTAAAATACAGGGTGGCCGTCACTACGTGTTCCAAGTTTGATCGTTAGTGGTGTATGACTATGTAAACGAGATTCAATAAAATTTCAGACAAATATAGTGTGTGTCCAGGGTAACATAAATAGATACCTACCAACTTTCAGCTATATTCGTTGCGTTAAAGTTCCACTTCACTTAGCTGAAGATATCCTGTGCGATTTCCCTGATTTTCAAGCATTATTGTGGCAAAACTGGATTTGCAATGCCAGCGAGCTCAGCAAAAGTGACATAGAAAGACAGGAGGGGAAATGGCTCAAAACGAGTGCTTTTGAGTTCTACAAGCAATAAAGCAGTAGCCAAAAAAACCGACTCAGTGTTTCTCACAGTGCAGTATGCAGTTTCATGTGGCACAGTTTGTCGAACCGTGAAAGCCGCTGCTTCGTGACCTTATCAACGATGGCTGTTGCAAGCGCTGATCAAAGACAACCTCGATCGTATCATGCAATTTGTCTGTGGCTTTTGGAACTGAAAGATCGCGGCGAACTATTTTCAGATCGAATCGTCTGGTCTGATGAGGTTCATCTGATGCTGACTGGGTGGGTCACCTTGGAAATCACAGATTTCACGTTTTGTTGAGATGCTATGTCTTTCATCGGATATTGCCCAAAATTGGCAAGGCATCTAAGCTGCCAATGGCACCATATTTCTGTGAAATTTGATTGAATTCCGTTCACATACTGGCGCGCCGCTAACGATCACATGTGGAATACTTAGCGAGGGACACCCTGTATTACTTCAATCAATCGAATCAGATCAGTTTTCAAAATTTGGCCGGGCTCCAAGACACCCCGAATGGACAACGCACCATTGCTCAGCCGGTCATCAAACTGAATCTGAGCTGTCTTCAAAATATGAAACGTCCTTTCCGGCACATCCTTCTTTAGAAGAGTCTAAAGAACAATGCTGGACGTATCTTTCAAAGGAACATTTCTGCTGGCCAGAGAGTGCCTGGGTCAAAAAACTTATTTTAACAACTGTGTCACCAACATAGCAATCAGAATAGGGAAATCAGAGGTTTGGAAAAAAATACCAAACAGAAGAGTCGCAAATGCGCACCTCTATAAGTAGCTCGACAGCATCCGATCGACCAAAAACCAGCTGCGTCTTCAATGTCAGACAGAGCAGTTTCACATAAATCCTGGCTTGTAGCGACTTGTGTTCGCGCAATTTTTCAGCAACTGTTCTGCAAAGTAGGCATAAAACACAATGCAAACAAACAGTAAACATGAAGATTAGAGAGAACAAACTTGAGAATGGGTGCCAGCAACGGTTCGCAAGAAAGACTGAGGCATTCGGCCTGACAAACTGCATCGCACAAGTGTTCCAGTGAATGCTCGAGAAAGACCAAGTATTGGCGGTGGAGATAATCAACAGGTGACACTTGATCTGGTCTAAAGAGAAGACAGAGTTAGAAAAAACTTGCAGTGCATGTAAAAATGTAAAACCCAGACATTGGCAAAGTCGGGGCGGGATTGACCCTCTCCGGCTCTGACCATCTCCCCCAAGGGCCAGCTTGCGTTGGTCAAAACAGTAGTGTTCTTAAACTCCATTATAAATAGAAAATTGAATTTCGCAAATTATGTACAACACTATAGGTAGAAAATTTCAGTCGATTCTTTGTTCGTCACTCAGCAACATAGAGAGCATAAAGAAAGCTACCGGGTGTACTGAAGAGCAATGGAATCTGTTAAAGATGAAAGAAGACTGGCGAACACGTCTAACTTGTCGGGACAACCGCCATAACGATTTAGGAGAGTGTTCAGTTGAAATAAAGTCACACTGAGACACTGACGCAGACGGCTGAGTCTAAAACGGTTAAATTATACGTTCCGCATAAAACAATTCATTAGGGATGCAATCGGATGTTTGAAAATTGTGAAAAATTGCCACTAAGGCCACTGTTTGATATCAAAAACTACAGAAATGTATCTGAGGAATTTCCCAGCATCCCCAGCGGTTGTTTGTGGGTTCGAAACCTGTCGAAGCGATGGGAAGTAGTGGACACAAACCCAACCCAGGCCATCGAAAGTCAGCAATGGCAAATAAATAAATGGCAACCAAAAACCGGCGCACACCAACAGCAATGGGGAGGGTTGTTGTTAAAGAGTCTGCAGGACCTTGTGTCTCTTACTACTGCTCTATAACAGTTGGCTAGTCCTAGTCTGAAAGGACAAAAAGTTACAACAACCATACATGGGCCGGAAAAATAAGTTGGGGGTAGACTAGTCAAAATCCGAAAATCTGCGGAGTGGGCCTACTGGTTTGGGTAGATCGCGCTATTTTGGTGGGTGGGTCCAGGAACAAAAGTCTGCTTCAGGTGGCTGGGTGGGGGTCGGGCCTAAGTTGTGGGGTAAGTGGGCAACCCCCGAAGCCCCCGCCGCCCATGTATAATCACTACCACCAACCAACAGCTTACCTATCACGCAAACCAGCTGGAGTCAAGGTAGTCTGTGTGAAGTGCAACTCAAGCTCTTCGCCAATTTCTCTAAAACATTAGTATTTTATGAAAAGCTGCCCTGAACAACTTCATCATCAGACTGGCAAAAAATCTTAAGACACGATGGACGGGTATAAAAGTTAAATTGGTTAAACCGTTCTGCTACTGAATGGGAAGAACTTACTGTGAGATTTCGACGGCTAGATCACGGCACAATTGTACGTTTCTGGACGTAACAGCACGCATCCACTGCTGCTTTAGCTGCTTATGTAGACAATCCTGAATTGATTTAACCAGTCAGCCATATCTCCAACTACCATATTGATGCCTCAGCCCAACCAACATATATGCAAAAACTTTTGGCACTGCTTTTGGCTGTGATATGTAGCCTCCTGACCAGCGTTTTTGATCTTTTATCAGAATTTGCATATAGACACGTTTTCTGGCCGGGATTAAAGCGGTTAAGGGTTTCCCCTGTGTAGGTGGTTCTATCTAGGGTTCCGACGATATATCGATATCGAAAAGTCCATATATCGACCCTTTTTCCAATATCGATATCGCGATATTTCGCATCGATATTTTCGATATTTTTGTGCGGAAAAGTAGGGAAAAATCAAAACTGACACCAACTTTATTTCTCTGGAACAGTAAAAAACAGTTTTTTAAGGACAGCTTAGAAATCGATGGTATAGTCAAAACCTGTGGTGGCACACACAGTGGCATGATAGCTCTCAGAAACATCAATTTCTTGGCATTCTCAGCTTTCAGACAGCAACGTTGTAGGGGTTTCGAAGTCAGTTGCACAAATAAAATATTGGTCTTTTTTGTACAAGTTCTGTATCACACCACGTCAAACAGTGCGTCATATTTAAATAATGAGTGCTACGTAATACTAGGTACTCCTAAAATACAGTGTATGTGCTGGAATTCAGCTGTAATTATTCATGTTTCTTATTTTTTCAAACAGTTTTTTACAGTTTCTACTTGGTTTCATTTTTCTTAAATTGCACATTATGTTTTTATTTAGTCGGGTAAAAACGCTAGAATTGGCGACAAATGCAAGGTATGTATCTTTGTAAAACGTGGGCTAATAATTTAGTTTTAGGCTAAAGCGCTATCTATGTAGTCGATGGGCAGGCAGGCAGGCCCACTGTCTGATTGTTTTTTATGTTCATTCGTAACCCTGAAACATTGAATTGTCCATAATAAATAGTAAATACTGATACAAACTTCGTTTATAGTACGTCTTTATCACCTAGCACTCCGTTAACTTTCAGATTCGTTGGCCTGAAAAATCTCTGTCATCGTCTTTCGGTGAACGTATTCAGTGTAAAACTTTAAGAGCCGGTTTCTCTAGGAATCGACTTTTGCTCCTTAACATCCGGACAAATTTCAACTTTTTGTCTCCGATTTGGCTAAAATTTCATATTTTGGTTTAATTTGACCTAAAAAGACATTTTATCACCTTCCCGGCCATTTTTGAGAGGGTCACTTTTTCGACCCTCTCACAGATTTCGAGTCATAACTCGGGACCAAATGATCGTAGGAACTTGCAAATTGCATATTTAGAATCAGAAAACGATTCTCTTTCAAATGATGCCCTACTCGACTGCATTGCAGAGAAAAAATTTTTTTCGAATCCTTTCCGGGCCCGATTTGACCCCCGCACCGTCAATAGTTCAACTGTTTTATTTCATGGAAATGTAGCGCTATGTTTTTGCTTTCGATTAAAGAAAAAAAATCGAGAAAAAAAATGTACACCAAATCGAGTTTTTGGGCCTTGAAAGTTGAAAATCAAAAAAATTTTCCTTATGATGGGTTGCACACTGTAAACAACAGAACTTGGTCAGTTTTGAATCGAATTCGAAGATCTTTGGCACACATATTGTACTGTTCATCTTGCACATAGCGCACAAACCTGGTCCTGGTTGCCGCTGTTTAACACGAGTTTTATGCTTATTTTGTTTATCATTTTCAGTTTCGCAAACAATTTTAACAGTCTTACTCAAAATCAGGTTGTAGCTCGCTCATACGACGCTTTTAAGAAAAAGGTTTCAGTTAAAGATTTTAGTCTATGGTTCGGGTAAGCACAGTTGTTAAAAAAAAATTTTTTTTGAAGGCCAAAAATTTTTGCTTTTTTTTTAAAAATTTAAAAAAAAAAATTTTTTTTTGAAAATCGTCTTAAGGGGTCCAGTGTGCTAGTACAGGCACTTACAAAAAATTTCCACTTTTGCACCTCAAGTCAGTTAAGAAACCTGTTTGAAAACGCCAATACAGGTCTAAACACTGCCTGTAACTGCATAATTACACCAAAAATTGTCTTTAGAGGCACATCTAGGTGAACCTAAGGAAGGATTTCTTATGCTGTCGCTGCTAGACTCAGTATTATGCAAGTTGCTAGATAAAATGTTGGCTGCTAACAAAGAATTTACAAAAAATTGCATGTATTTACGTGAATTTTCGCACTTTTTTCCTTAATTTGCATATTGACTTTTCACAAAAAAATTTTTTTGAGCCTTCAAAAAAAAGCTTTTTTTTTAAAAAAAAAGTCTTTTTTAAAAAATTTTTGACCCTAACAACTGTGCGGGTAAGAGCTCCAGAGCCACTGAGCCGTCTTTCATATCCGGTTATATTCTGTCATATAATCCTGGTCGTCCGTTTACTAACCCGTATTCATCTTATGTTGTGTACTAACCCTAATTTGCTCAATGATTTTGATATGAGAGGAAAAAATAAAATAAAAATAACAAAGTTTGGACATAGTCACTGATTGTAAAGAAAGATGTCTTTAAAATGGTCCTGCTTTCATGGTGCAGTGTCTCTGAGCTATTATTTGTGGTATTTCTGTGGTGATATAAAGTATGTTTACTGAAAAAAAAATTTCTCAGTTTCATTTGATGTTTCCCATGATGGGCGTCTGAATTGTCTTTTTTAAAGGAATTAGAGATGGAAATCGGGCCGGCCCAACCCAAGCAATGCCTAAGTGATGGATAGTTGGAAACTTTTGCATTGAATAAACATTCTGCTTACTTGGTACTTACAAGACATAAGCATCAATTAGCATTGTGCACTATAACGAATATTTACAGAGACTGCTTAGACTCTGTTACTCTCTTGTTATTTGTTTTCTCCTTCAGCAATGCCATGTAAGATTTGCGTAAGTGTGCATGTGAACAGACTAAAATAAACATTATTGATCCAGGCCGCTGTGGGATGGCGACTGTAAAACTCGTCATCTCGACTCAACTGTTGACGTATGTACATATGCAAGCTATAGTTTCTTCAAAAAATATGGGACCTGGCGATTTTTTGCAAATAACTTTTTTGGAGACCTCGGGGCGACTTGAGCCATATATTACCAAAATTGTAGACAACGTCGAGCTCCGGCCTCAGGTAAATCCTAATCTGCGCTATGTTTGCTCTGAACACTAATTTGGGCAACATAAAAAATGAGTTTTTTCCTAATTGCGATGAAAATTAGGTGACTATAGAATTCGATTCTTGAGTCCTTGGCGACTCCAATGATGCTTTCATGACGTGTCTAGGCCATACATGTAACAGGTCATCCGCCGATGGGGGATGGGGGGAGGGGGGGTGGGCACTAAAAAACGCTCAAAAATCGAGAAAAATCGAAATTTTTGGCCTAAAAATCGCCAAAAATCGCTAATTTGGGCTGAAATACAGCTAAAAAGTGCTGTTTTGCAGGCGATTTTGGCAATTTTTGTGTGTGAAAGTGTAAAAAATTGCAAAAATTTGCTCGAAAATTTACTTGCCAGAAAAATCGGGAGGGGGGGCGGGGCGGTGAAATCGTCTCGGGGGGGGGGGGTGTCCCCATCCGGGGGGGTCTGGCCTAAGTCGGGTGGGGGGCAGACCCCCACCCAGACCCCCCTGTTACATGTATGGTCTAGGCCAAACCGATCTGGAGATATGGCTGGTCAAAGCATCGTGAAAAATGGCGTTTTTTGAAAATTTCACAAAATAGAGGGGGAAACATAGAATTCTGAAGTCATCTAATTTTCATCGCAATTAGAAAAAAAGCCCATTTTTTGACGTTGCGCAAATTATCCCACAGCGGCCAGGATCAATAATGTTTATTTTGGTCTGTTCACGTGAACACCTACGCAAATCTTGCATGGCAATTGCAATTAAGGAGAAAACAAATAACAAGAGAGTAACAGAGTCTAAGCAGTCTCTGTAAATATTCGTTATAATGCACAATGCTAATTGATGCTCACTTCTTGTAAGTACATGTTTATTCAATGCAAAAGTTTCCAACTATCCTTCGCTTAGGCATTGCTTGGGTTGGGCCGGCCCGATTTCCAGCTCTAATTCCTTTCAAAAAGACAATTCGGACGCCCATCATGGGAAACATGAAATGAAACCGAGAAATTGTTTGCGAAACTGAAAATGATAAACAAAATAAGCATAAAACTCGTGTTAAACAGCGGCAACCAGGACCAGGTTTGTGCGCTATGTGCAAGATGCACAGTACAATATGTGTGCCAAAGATCTTCGAATTCGATTTAAAACTGACCAAGTTGTGTTGTTTACAGTGTGCAACCCATCATAAGGAAAATTTTTTTGATTTTCAACTTTCAAGGCCCAAAAACTCGATTTGGTGTACATTTTTTTCCCGATTTTTTTTCTTTAATCGAAAGCAAAAACATAGCGTTACATTTCCATGAAATAAAACAGTTGAACTATTGACGGTGCGGGGGTCAAATCGGGCCCGGAAAGGATTCGAAAAAAATTATTTCTCTGCAATGCAGTCGAGTAGGGCATCATTTGAAAGAGAATCGTTTTCTGATTCTAAATATGCAATTTGCAAGTTCCTACGATCATTTGGTCCCGAGTTATGACTCGAAATCTGTGAGAGGGTCGAAAAGTGACCCTCTCAAAAATGGCCGGGAAAGTGATAAAATGTCTTTTTAGGTCAAATTAAACCAAAATATGAAATTTCAGCCAAATCGGAGACAGAAAGTTGAAATTTGTCCGGGAAGAGTCGACTCTTATATAAACCGGCTCTTAAATTGACATCAGTGATATTTGACTTTCGATTTTTCGCAATTCGAATAAACTATCCAATGATCATACATGGACTGGGGTGTTCGGAGGGTTTACTCCATCCATCCCCTTGCCAGCCAATACCCCCTACTGTGCCAGAGGAAAATATTCACTTTTTTAAAGCAAAATAGGCGTTTTGGACTTTTCAGGACCCCGAGACGTCCAGACCCCCTCCGGATTTTTCCGGCCCATGTATGCCAATGATTTGGTATTCAAAACTAAGCGTATCTCAACAGGCATTCCGAGCATGAAGTTAACAAGAATAAGCAGTTTCAGAGTTCGATGAGAGCCTGGTTGGACCGCAGTCTAACCCAGGGCGAGAGAATTTTGAAGAAATAGCTTTCAAAAACGCATTTAATAGGTCATCTTGCCGTAAAATTAACAGGGATTATCAGTTTCAGAGTTTGACGAGGCCTGATTGGGCTGCTGCCCAACCAGGGCGCCCTGACCAGATCTGAAATTCCCTGACTTTTCCCTGACCATTTTTAAATTCCTTGACTTTTCCCTGACCTCCCTGACTTCCGTGACCCTATGAACCCTGCTGGGGGAAAATCAGGAACCGAACCCAAACAGAAATTAATGTTTTTAATTATCGTAATTAAGTATAAATTCACAAGTTTCATCGATAAGTATCGATTATCGATTATCTTTGGCAAAATTCCAAAATTATCTAAACATGGTCATATTGTACAGTCAGGCACTTAACGCCGTTTATGGTACCGGTACCGAGAGTAGTGGTACCATGGTACCGGCACCATATATGGTACCGTCACACATATATGGTACCGGTACCATATATGGTGCCCCCACGTTCGGCGACTGTGGTGGTACCATATATGGTACCCCTACCCATGGCCATGGGTGTCGGTACGAAATCTGAACAGAGTGGTACCATATATGGAACGCGTACGGTACACGGTACCGGTAAAACGCGAAGGTAGGGGTACCATATATGGTACCTGTACCATATACGGTACCGGCACTAGAGTGCGAACTGGTATTGGGTATTGGGTATTGGGTGTATTGGGGTGTTTTCCAGGTATTGGGTATTGGGGTTTTTACCCCCCAATACCCAATACTAATTGGGACAGGTAAAAATAGAGAAAAGTCGATGTTGCCCTGAAAAATTGATCTGAAAAAATCGAAAAAGTTGATCGATGATTCGTTTTAGGACGCTGTTTTCGCGTTAAGGAGCCATCCATCCAAAATCCCGATTTTTCGGGGCCCGTTTCCCCCAAAATCGCCTTGCATTTCTTGGGGACCCCCTCCCAAGGCGACGTCGATTTCGGTTCCCCCGCCCATACATGGGCCGGAAAAATCCGGAGGGGGGTGGGGGGGTTGAGACCTCGGGGGGGGGTCCCCCCGAAAAAAGGCCAAAAAACGCCTATTTTGCCTTAAATAAGCGAAATTTTCTCCCTCCGGGAGGGGGGGGGGTGGAAGGCCGAGGGGGTGGTATGGACGGCCGAGGGGGGTATGGCCGGCCGAGGGGGAGGGGTATACCCCCCTTACCCCCCCGGCCCATGTATGCCCCCGCCCCCCCGTTAAAAGTGCAAAACATACAGTACTGTCATGTTTTCTCGTTACCATACTGTACAATCAATTGAATAAATCGCTACAACCACTCTGGGAAGCTTTTCTGTATGTAGAAAAATTTTACAGAATATAATTGAATTGAAAATATTACAATCAAAGTTCCCTAAAATTCCGAAAAAAGTGACGTCGTTTTTTGCTAACCCCTCCGTCTCCTGGTGGGTCGTATATCGTCGCATTTCAGCCGACCCCCTCCCCCTCTGGAAAGACGTCATTTATGGACAGCCTAATCAACTAAACGTTAGTAGAATTTCCTAAATTGTACGCTTTTCTAAGCGCTACACCAGTAATTAATTTCTCTGTTCTTATCTAAAATAAAAATGGTGACATTTCTAATGTCACCATAATGTACCAGTACCGTACACACAATTTCCGGCAGAGTTAGGAAAAAATTCGCCGGAAGTAAGAAATACGACTGAATTACGAAATATTAAGTACCAAAACTGATAATTTCTGCTAATTTTACGCCAAAAATGGCTTCTAAATGCTTTCTGAAAGGCTAATTTTTCAAAATTTTCTCGCCCTGCTTGGGCAGCGGCCCAACCAAGCCTCTTAAAGATTTTAATTGCACTGCCAAAAATCTTTTGTACACAACTGGAATGTACCTGTCCAGTGAAATGCAATTTTTGGCCCAGCTACGCAAGTATTGGGTATTGGGTATTCGGGTATTGGGGGTCTCAGGTATTGTTCGCACTCTAACCGGCACCTTATATGGTACTGGCACCATGTATGGTACCGGTACCATATATGGTACCACCACAGGCCCCGAACGTGGGGGTACCATATATGGTACCACTACCTCAGGTACCGGTGCCATATATGGTACCGGCACCTTATATGGTGTCGGTACCATATACGGCGTTAAGTGCCTGACTGTTCTATATCATTTGAAAGCCCTTTCACGAGTTAACCTCCTCCCATGGGCACCCCCGTGGGGCATGTTTTGCCAAATATAGAAGTACCCCCTAGAGACGCATATACCTATATAAAGTATATGTTAGGGCACGCTTAGGAGGGCCTGTTTTCCAAATATATAAAAAATATTAATAAAAAATATATAAATGTTTATATAAAAAATAAACCTCGACCTCGGGGGACGCAATCAGTATATGGCACGCTCCAGAGTTGTATGCTCATAAGGAAATTAATAATTATGACAGCTATAATTGTCCATTTCTGACCTTCACGAATGATTCCCCCAAGCTATATCTACACCTCCTCAAGCGGAAGCCTAAGCCCTAAAGTCGAGGCCAAAAGTTGGGTTTTACGGGGCGTGGGGCCTTCTCAATTATCGGATAATTAGGATACTTGCGCGCGAATGCCGATTTCACTCACCATAGCATAACGAAATCAGCAGACTTTCGTTGACCGAAATCAGGCGTCCGTCAAAGTTGCATGAGGATGACGGATAAACACAACAAAAGCCCAAACTGGCCAAAAGGTAAAAAAAAAGCAGCGCCGTCCTCTATGGTATGCTCCTCCTCAGCCTCCCCTCCCCTGCGGCGAACCGAACCTCACCATCCCATCGCTGTACCGCATCTTTCTGATTGTCTCCTCATCCGTTTTTAAGCCCGACTGTCTGGGTAACAACGATTCGGAGCGTCGGGCGCTCCGGAGCGCCCGGAGCGCCCGGGAGCCTAAAACTAATTAACGCACCGCAATTTGTGCCGACGATTTTCACCGTGCCGCTGAAGAAAGATCTCGTTTCTCCTTTTCTACGTTTTTCAGCGAAAGCAACAAAAAATAATAAGGAAACGAGAGAGAGGAAGGAGAAAGAGGAGAGGTGTTTGTTTCCGCTTCTCATTCATTATGGAGTTTTCAAGTTCCGAAAATAGTATGGCGCGACAAAAAATGCCGTAATCGCTACAACAGGTGTGCGTTAGTTCGTTTGTTTGTTATTACAATGACTTTGTAATTAATTTTCGAAAGCCGCTTGCAACCATACATGTCGCTGGGTTTTTCCGTGGGGGGGACCTTTTTGAAATCCCAAATAGGGTTTTGGGACCAAGTCCAAAGTGGGTTTTGCGACCTTTTTTTGGGGTCCAAAAGTGGGTTTTGTCGACCTTTTTTTGGGGTCCAAAAGCGGGTTTTGTCGACCTTTTTTAGGGATTCTGGGGCGAAAAATGGCTTCAAAACCCTATTTGGGCCGAAAAAAGCCTTAAAACCCTGTTTTTGCATTAAAAATGCCTTAAAAACCCTGTTCCGGTTGAAAAAAATGCCTTAAAAACCGAATATTGAAGCAACGAATGTAATAAAAAGCTGTTTTGCGCTCAAAATACGTATTGAATATGAGTTTCAGCGATAAAATACTGATTGAAATGCGATATATTGACTAAAAATAGTTCACAGAACCCTAATTTCAATTCTGAGGCACGCGCAAAACCCTGTTTTGACTTATAAGATTACTAAAAAACCCTATTTAGTGATTTGAATGCAGTTCTTAAACCCTGTTTAGGGTTTCTAATCAACCTAAAAACCCTTTCTAGGCTTTCTAGCCAGTGCTAAAACCCTGTTTAGAGTTTCAAAGTAACCTAAAAACCCTAATCAGGCTTTGAAAGTAACCTGAAAACCCTAATCAGGGTTTCAAAGTAGCCTAAAAACCCTGTTTAGGGTTTCAAAGTAGCCTAAAAACCCTAATCAGGGTTTGAAAGTAACCTGAAAACCCTAATCAGGGTTTGAAAGTAACCTGAAAACCCTGTTTAGGGTTTCAAAGTAACCTGAAAACCCTGTTTAGGGCTTCAAAGTAGCCTAAAAACCCTAATCAGGGTTTGAAAGTAACCTGAAAACCCTAATCAGGGTTTAAAAGCAGCCTAAAAACCCTAATCAGAGTTTAAAAGTAACCTGAAAACCCTAATCAGGGTTTTAGAGTAACCTGAAAACCCTAATCAGGGTTTCAAAGCAGCCTAAAAACCCTAATCAGAGTTTAAAAGTAACCTGAAAACCCTGTTTAGGGTTTCAAAGCAGCCTAAAAACCCTAATCAGGGTTTAAAAGTAACCTGAAAACCCTAATCAGGGTTTCTAAGCAGTCTAAAAACCCTATTTAGGATTTCTAAGCCTTACAAAACCCTGTTTTGGGTTGTATGGTAACCGAAAACCCAATTTTGTGCTGCAGAATGTATTGTCTGGGCTAAAATTTTCTTTACTTTGGAATCCAAAAGTGGGTTTTCAGGTCCCCCCCAAAAATCCGCTGGGGGGACTTTTGCCGAAAAATCGGGCTTGGGGGGGCCGGCCCCCCCTTTACCCCCCCCCCCCAACGACATGTATGCTTGCAACCCACCTAGCCTGTGTTAAATTAATTATAATTTCGCAGAGAATTTCAAGATTGTCAGGCCAGATCATAGTTACCATTTTTTAATATAAATTTTCAGTTAATTCTGTTCGAATCTTACGTTACTTATTATAACTAGGTTTTTTCACTTCCCTATGGGAAAGCTGATGACCATGGAAGGCTAGTAGGTTACTCGGACGAGCGTGGAACCGGGGCCACATCTGTGCCTGACGACCGTCCGGAAACAAGATAGGAGAGCGCGTACGAATCTTCTGAAACCACTGAAACATTGATCGCACGGTCGGTACGGCCCCAATGGTAAAGGATGACGTCGAAGTAGATTGCCTCGCCAGGGCATAGAATCGGAGCGGATTGAGGAGAACAGGGAGCAGAAAGGGCAGACGAGTGAATGAAACAGTCTTGGTTGTTGTCGGAGCGTGTAATCAAACCGTAGCCGATGTCAGGATCGAACCATTTGACAGTGCCGGAAACTTGTGAATTGGTGATTGGTGAACTTGGAACTAGGACGCACATGAGAAAGTGGTGACTTGAGCACAAGGCGACGAACGGCTGGTTGAACTGGAGATGCAGGAGCGGACTTGGTGGATGTGAAAGACTGTGGAGTAGATTTGATGATGGGGGTGGATTGGGAACAGCCATAAAATGAAGAATTTTGTTCAATTCTATACCTATGCAATAGTACTGTATGCATGTGGCAAGTATTTGATGCATAGCTTTAAACTGAAAAGTTCGAAGCATAACTTTATCAGATGATCGTTGTGGTGATGGCCAAATCCTTAACCAGTCAGCATCATCAGTTAGATCTGGAAATTTTTGGCTCTATTTTTCGGTTGTAGGACGTTTCGTCCCGACCGTTTCGTCCCCTTGCTGTTCGTCCCGGCTGTTTCGTCCCAACCGTTTAGTCCCGGCCATTTTTTAAGCGTGACCGTTTCGTCCCGCTGCTAACTACAGTATACTGCAAAGGCGGCGGCAAAATCAAATGCCAAATGCGCCACAACTTACCAAGAGGTCAAATGCCAGGCACACAGTGGCTTTCGGTGGCCTGGGTTGGGCTTTGTGCCGACGACCAACTCTTTGCGGTACTGTGGATCAGGTATACCTGTACCTGATTATCAAGGATTTTCTTATCAAACTGTACAAAAAGTGTACAAGACTTTCGTTCGTCCTAAGTTAGAATATGATGCCTCAGAAGTTTAGAATCTAGAGGGGATAGGGGGCTGGACGCCTGATGATGGCCTTGGCCGGATTGGGATCGTAAGGCCCCTAGGCCCCCAGCCCATGTATTTTTAAAAGTCGAATCAAATCCACTTCCATCTAAATTTGAACTTGCTTACCCCTGGGGGGAACGGGAAGTATAAACCATATGCAAACTGGTAATGTCATTGAAACTTTAGCTTGTGTAAAAACTCTTTGAGTTGAAATTAAAAAACGCTTCTGCCATTGCTGTCAGAATTACATAACAGATTTCTGTGCTTTAAACCTTTTATCTGACAGTTTTGCTGTGTAGTATGCAAACGTAGTACAGGGTGTCCCAAAAAAAATGACAACATTTCTTTTTGCTGCCATTTTCGCAATTTTTGACCAAATTGTCTGAAATTTGAAACATAAGTGCCAAAAAAGTGGGAATTTTATGTGTTAAAATTTGGTGCATCAGGATTGACCCAGTCCTGAGAAATTCAACAATATATAAAATTGAGAAATTTCAATTAAATGTAGAAACAGCATCAAAAATGGAAACTTTTCTTTTTGCTGTATCTTCTTTAATTTAGGGCGGAATTGGATGAAATTTTGAATATATGCGCAGAATAACGGGTTGATTTGTAGATCAAAAGTTGGCGCATGAACACAGCCCAGCTCTTGACATAAAAAATCCCGATCACAATACAACGACAACATTGATTGTCGCGCCCCTTAGCTGTAATGAAGCTCCTGTAAGCGTAATTCAGTCTGTCACCCCAAACATGCTAAGAAATGTTTATGATGCTTGTGGGAAACGGTTGCAGCAGTGTATTAACTCAAACGGAGGTCATCTGGATGGTGTTTTATTCCTTATTTCTCACAGTTTGCACGTTCTTCATTTTGCTGCAGTAAAAACTCTGATTTTCTTTAGTTTCCAACAACTAGCGAAATGGACTGATTAATGCCAGAACTTTTGAGCTACAAAATATCCGCGCATATATTCAAAATTTCATCCAATTCCGACATAAATTAAAGAAGATGTAGCAAAAAGAAAAGTTTCCATGTTTTATGCTGTTTCTACATTTAATTGAAATTTCGCAATTTTATATATTGTTGAATTTCTCAGGACTGGGTCAATCCTGATGCACCAAATTTTAACACATAAAATTCCCACTTTTTTAGCACTTATGTTTCAAATTTCAGACAATTTGGTCAAAATTTGCGAAAATGGCAGCAAAAAGAAATGTTGTCATTTTTTTTGGGACACCCTGTATATTGTCGAAAATTGTAGTATAAAGTAGAATAATTTTGAGCTGGCGGTAGTATACTGGACTGGCTAGTACCTGGCAACACTGACCACGCGCATAGGGCTTTGCGGCCTAAACCATTACACCAACCGTCCCGGCCGTACAGAGCATAGTATTGTTATTGTGTACAGCTGCTATTATGCATTGCTTTATTACTGTATGAGTACGTATGACAGACTGGCTTCTGTTTAAAAGGATGAACGATTTGGTTTTCGCGCTTTGGATGTGCATGTTTCACTTTGTGAACCGGGACGAATCGGTCACTTTAAAACTTGGCCGGGACGAAACGGTCGGGACGAAACAGCCGGGACTAACAGCAAGGGGACGAAACGGTCGGGACGAAATGGGCGGATACCCTATTTTTCTTGCCCAGTTGGGCAGAAACTTTGTGCTGTGCTGCTTAAAGCTGTTTTGAAGTGCCGTGCATTACAGACGTCTCTATTCATGTCCAGTATCTGGTAGCTCCGCCGTTGGATTCTACCTGTTTTTTCTTGAACAGCTATTTGGGTACGCCAGTCAACTTTCAAAGCTGAGATGACAGAAAATGCCCTTGGTTGTCAAGGAAGCAGCCAATTTGGTCTGCATGTCTTCTAAATTCCTAACTACCTCTTTCTCTTAAGGGGGTGCTCTTAAAGATGGCGTTTTTCTATTTTCAAACGAGATAGATCTATTTTTGAAGTTTTGTCGTTATTTTATCCTTAAATTTATTCTTAATGGAATCACAGACTGCTTGTGCAATACTAGTGCAAATGCTAGTGCAGCTACCCTGCTGACTAGAAGTCACACTTACTGTCTACAAGCAAAAGCGATGCTCATAAAACACCACGTGTTGGCACGCCCAAATACAATGCAACACGGTGACAAGATTTAGTGTAGTCGCTTTGTTGTAAAAGTGAGGCAGTCGATTGGTTCCAAGTAGACCAAATCGGGTGCAAAGACGATTACCTATTAATTGTATCTTTGAAATGGCGTTTACGTAAGCAATAAAAACAAGAGGGCAATGATACTTTCTTGGCTGATCCTCAAATTACTACTCTTGAACTCGACCGACAGGTCAACACGTACACATTGAGAACGTCCAGCAAAATGTGACTAGCGCACAAAGAATGTAATCGGGTACCGCGTAGCTAACCTGCAGACATGGCACAGTAACATCCGGTCGTGAATGCAAGAATCAAAAGCGTTTACAAACATAGAAAAACGGCACTAACGTTTCCAGGTTACTGGATGCATTGCGCTCAAATCCTGCAATTACAACACTTGCAAAAGCGAGCATGGCATCGACAATGCTTCGGACTTTCAAGAACCAAATTTGTTAACTTAGTTTTCCACTTTTCCCGAAATTTCAGTTATTTTTAACATGCTGCTGCCTGTTAATTTATGTTTCATATTTTATTGTTTTCATTTCCGCAGGTTGCATTCATACATGGGCCGGAAAAATGGGGTGGGGGGGTCAAAATTTTCAATTTGGGGGGTGGGTGTTCCGTCAAAATTTTCGGCCGGGGGGGGTCGAAGCCCAGTGGGGGGGGGGTCAAAACCAAAAAATGCCTGGGAACGCTTTCTAGGTTGTTTTGGTACAATTTTCTGCCATTATATGAACAAAAATAACATTTCACACTATTTTATGACCGTATATGACACAAATCAGCACTTTAGACAAATTCATGTCATTGCAAAAGCTGCCAGAGTCGAATTTTGTTTTGAAATTTGTGTTTGTTATGTGCAGTTTTTTGGTGTAGTAAAGCTGGCCTGCACCATTATTTCCACAACCACTGCACAGGGTGGGTGGGGTCGGCTGCACGCCATTTTGGGTGGGTGGGTGGGGGGTGCGGGGGGGTCGAGCTACTAGTTGGGGGGTGGGCAAACCCCCCCGGACCCCCCCGGCCCATGTATGGTTGCATTGCATGTAAGCGTAATCAAATAACAATTTTTGTTAATTCCCGCTTAAATACACTCATTTGTGCATTAACAGAAACGGCGCCCGCAGCAACGGGATTTCGGGGTGCGTTTGGCTCCCGGACGCTCCGGGCGCTCCGGAGCGCCCGACGCTCCGAATCGTTGTTACCGACTGTCTGTCTACCTACACGCGGCTAGGGATGCAGCAACCGAAGTTCGAATTCGGTTACTAGTACTATTCGAATTCGGTATTCGAATTCGGTATTTTTCAAACCGAATAATACCAAATATTGCAAAACCGCTAAAATTGCACTGTTTTGCCTGATTTTGTGGAGAAATCACCGAGATACTTCTTCTTTTACATCTCTCTGTTCATTTACTATGCTAAAATTTTGGCAAACAATGACTATTCATACAAAAAGTCAACGAACTTGTCAAGGTTTAACTTACATAATAATAAACAACAATATTTCGGCCTTTT
>JASANB010007658.1:0-12150 GCA_030248155.1 Sabatieria punctata | reverse complement strand
CTCTTGAATCAAAATGTGATTTGGTTTGCCTTCTTGGGGCTATAATCAGCTGAATTTAAGTTTTTGACTTTAAATGAGGAGGTACTGTTACAGAATCTGACACGGAACTAAGAAAAAGCTCTCATTTGACCCGAGAAACAGTGTTTTTGCTTTGATTCGTTAATCCCGACAAAATTGGTCGGTCCCAACTTGTGCGGATTAATGAGACACGACTGTATTTTAAAGAATTACCGTTTCAGGTTGAAGAACAGAAACAAATTCATCAGGAAGAAATTGAGAAGCTACGAAACGATCGCGAGTTTCAATGGGCCGAATCGACCAAAGTCCGTTTTAGCATTGTAGCTTGACCAGGGATGCCTACCAAATTCAAAGTTTGAATTTGATTTGGTATGGTATAGTATAAACCTGCTCATTTTTAATTTGATTTGGTATGGTATGGCACTAGAATCAATTTTTATATTTTATTACTAGTAGAAAATTGGTATAGCGTAATTTTGGTAGGTACAGTATACCAGATTCAGTCTTTGAATATGATATAGTGGAGCTAGAGACTTAGCCATTTTGAATTCGATATGGTATGGCATAGTACTAAAAGCAATTTTTTTTATTTTAATACTAGTAGAATTCTGGTCTGAGACATCCAAGAACTTGACCGAGCGACCGACACAGATTATAATTGAATAATGAAAAGTCAGTTAAGGGTTTCATCTCTGAGCTGGAAATGGCCAGGAAAGAAGCCGAAACTGAAGTGAACCGGTTATCCACAGAGAACGGTTATCTCAAGCAGCAACTGGATAATCAGAAGAAGACATAAAAACAAAGATAAACGTGCTCTGATTTCTGTTGTACATACGGATTAGGTAATTAGTCTAATTAAAAGTTGGCTCTGTTCAGGTGCTAGGCAACCAAAACGGCTGGTGGTTTCGGTCGAGCAGACCAGTTGCTTGCATATACTATTGTGATAAGCGTTTGCGTTAGTCAGCTATGCGGTTTGGTATATTGAGCTTGGCTTTTCTCATCCTCATTTGCATTTCACTTTTGCTCACCTGTGGAGCGTTGGGCCGCAGTAGGGGCAGTTCCAGAGGACGAAGCCGAAGCAGAAGTCGAAGCAAGACCAAAATTCACAGCACTTCTACCAAAAAAGGTGTGAAAAGATTGTAATTTTTGGCTGTATAAGATCAACCAGACGGTTGTGTTCAGCAGGTTCGTTCGGCTCTCTCTTTCTCTCTGCCAAGTCGGCCGGCAAGTACTCCACCAGAAGAGTGACTTCTTTCTCTCCGCGATTCCAGACATTCGTGGCTGGAGCTGCTGTTGGTTACATGGCAAGTAGAGGCACCAAATACTACATTGGTTCGAATAAACGGAAGGGATACGAGGTAGACAGACACTTATATTCTACCTTTCTTTCATAGTAAAATCATGCTTGTTCAGAGTGAAAAAGGCATTTGCAAAGCGCAGGTCGATTCGGACTTGTTGAAGATCAACCGCACAAACGGTACTCAACCGCTGTTTGGAAAGGTAGATGTCTACTTCCTGTAAGTAATAGAAATCTCTGTGTAGTCTTAATTGCTAGAAAAGCCGTTATTTTCAGCTGCAGCGGAAGCTGTTGTGAAGACGAGTGTTGCGAGCGGAACATCTATGCCGTCCTTTTCTTTTTGTACGTATCTACAGTCCGCCATCTGAATTTTTCTTTTTCCCTTCTTAGGCCATATACTATCCTGTCTGCGTAACAAGGGGCTTACAAAATTTCGCAATGGTAATTTTACCCGGTGTCGGGTCCTCCTCCCTTGATAATCGCCCTGACCCCCTCCCCTAATTACGTAATAATTTGGCTACCCCCGAAATTTCAATTTTCTAAAGAGTTAGAGCCTAAATTTTTGCATTCAATTCCATGTAAAATGACGTTTATATTCAAGTAACATCTGTATACATTGATAATTTTCTTAGTTTTCTTTACTGATTAGCTACAACTATGTATGTACATGTACGTAAAGTTTTCGTTTTACATAAGCCATCATTGGGTGGCTTTTTCTTAAAGATGAAACCAAAGTGTTTTATCGTGGATTTTAGGGCTGCTGCCGTATCACTTGACTGATGATCAGTAGTCATAAAATATCGAGTCGATATACCCTTATAAACTCTTAATAAGATGTCAAAGTCACCATTGCCATTTAGCATTTGAAAAATTGGAAAGCTGTGACTAAACGGTAGCTGCCTTCTCTAATCTATAAACGTTCATCTAAGTGAAACTGAGTTAATGTAAGCCCAATGGCTTTATCGAGACTATACATGTACTGTACGTAGAAACAATTAAAATTATGGCCACTTCACTGATTTCTGAACTTTAAAAATTTAAATTTAAAAATTGTGTAATCAAGTCGCCAACCCCCTCCCCCACCGTAATGATTAGTAATCATGTGTCGAACCCCCTCCTCCTCATGCCATTACATAATTTTTGCACGCCCCCTAGACTAGATCAGACGTTTTGATAAGAGCAGACTATAGCGGTCAAAAACAGGGATGCCTACTAAATTCAAACTTAGAATTTGATATGGTATGGTATAGTATAAACTTGGCGGTTTGAATTCGATGTGGTATGGTATAGTATAAACTTGGCGGTTTGAATTCGATGTGGTATGGTATAGTATAAACTTGGCGGTTTGAATTCGATGTGGTATGGTATAGTATAAACTTGGCGGTTTGAATTCGATGTGGTATGGTATAGTATAAACTTGGCGGTTTGAATTCGATGTGGTATGGTATAGTATAAACTTGGCGGTTTGAATTCGATGTGGTATGGTATAGTACTAGCTAATTCTGTTTGAATTTGGTTAGTATGAATTTGGTACAGTAGTGGCAGTTTGCTGTGGTAATGCCATAGAAGCCTTTGGAAATTATGCTCAATCCACCTTTCTTGAGTTTTTTCGAATCAAAACATGCAGAAAGGATTGGGAATATATTTTAACGCATTTGAAAAGTGTTATGAATATAGCCAACAAGCTAGTACTAAAATGAAAACGCTATACCAAAATCAAAATTCTAGTACTAAAATTATCTAGTAAAGGCGTTTGATTTTGATATGGTATGGTATAGTATAGAAGGAGCTGTTTTGAACTTGGTTTGGTATGGTACTAGTACTAAATTCAAAGTTTGATTTTAGTACTAGTACAATTTTGGTATGGTGGGCATCCCTGGTCAAAAATACCTACTCTAACTATTTTCACAGAATCGCCATTCTGCTGGTGTTGGTGGGAGGAGGAGTGGGCTGCTACATTTCGAAGAAGCGCAGAGAGAAACAGAACGCCGATGCTCAGTTCCCGGTTGAGCCGAATCAAACCGCCGAAACCGAACCGGAACCTCTGCCGCAGGCCCTGGAAACCGACAAACTGCAGCAGACACCTAAGATTTATCAAGTCTGACTTGCAGATGCAGCTATGTTCTTGAGAGAAAACAGCACTCAGTCTAATTGTTGCCTCATTTTCTTGAGGCTAATAAATACTGATGAGATACATACATACAGTACATGTAACAGGGGGCTCCGGGGGTCTGCCCCAGTGTGGTGCACTTTTTATCTAGGGAACTAGGTATACCTAGTATTACCTAGTTAATATGCGGGAAAAGTACCTAGATTTACTTTACCTAGTTGCTGGTTACTCTATTTTACCTAGTTTTACTTTACCTAGTTATAAATCCACATACTGTAACTAGGACTAGGTACTTCTAGGTAGAACAAGTTTACCTAGTTTGATATTTTCAGTTATACGTTGCTTTTTCAATCAGCAAACCTTCAAATTTCCGGCTTTCCCATAATTACAGTGGCCCAGAGAAAGAATTTCTGACTTATTTGATCAATAAAATACAAATATTTACTTGAAATGTGTCAAATTTCGTAAATTTTAACTCCACTAACTTCATTGTTCTATTGAACCAAAAATAATATTTTGACTTGATTTCGAGCGTTTTAGGTTTACCTAGTATTACCTACTTTTTCTGGGCTTTACCTACTATTACTTTACCTAGTTTCTTAGCTGAGAACTTCACCTAGTATTACTTTACCTAGTTTCTGTTAGCGGTTTACGCAGTGAATGTCGCTATGTAGCCAAGGAACACAACAGAGTTTATTGACAACACAATACAAGTAGTTTGTTACACAACAACAAGAAAGTATATGTAAAAATGTCACTGCGTCTGCTTTCAGTTTCAAATTTTCAAAATGCACCACACTGGTCTGCCCCCCACCGAGACGATTTTTCCGACCCCCTCCAATTTTTCTGGCGAATAATTTTTGAGCAAATTTTTGAGATTTTTTAGAATTTCAGACGCTAAAAAAATTGCACGCGAAACGGCACTTTTTAGCTGTATTTGAGTTGAGCCCAAATCAACGATTTTTGACAATTTTTAGCTGAGCGTTTCTAGTACGCAACTCCTCCCCTTCGGCGGATGACCTGTTACATGTATGGGTACTTATGATTTAGAGATATGCCGTGTTTTGCTGCAGTAAATGTCTGATTGTACGGAATTGGATCCTCTGTAAACTAGCTCCAGTCTATTATACAGTGCCTATCACTAATAATGCATAACCTATACTGCACGTGTAGCGAAAGCGCAACTTTATCATGAATTATTTTATTTGCTTTTTGCAGTGCTATACTTGTATACGTAATGCAGCAGCAGTAACACAGAAATTATCCATAATTGTACAGGTACAGGGTGATTCACATATCCCGTGGGATTTCGCAAGCCCAGAACTTTTTTGTGGACCGAATCGGTTGATTTTTGGATATGATACATGGGCATACTTCGCATTTTACTATTCAAATTTCAGCTTGTTTCATCACGGAATGCCTGAAAACGGGCAATTCTACCGCAGACTGAAATTTTCAACATTGCTGCGAAAAGTATTTGGCTAGTGCGCGATTAGGCTAGTCTTTGAGTGAAGATAACGTTCTTAAACCATAGCGGATTGATACTTGATTCAGTTTCCGACACAACCGACGATTTTAGCAGTTGTGATGGCTTTTTAGGTTAAATAACGTGCAAAATGTGCAGCGTCGTTGGACAAGAACACTGTGATGATGCAGAAAAAGTTCTGTCTGGAATTTGGGAGAGAAGGCGAGCCCCCGAGCAATCCCAGCATCCACCGTTGGCGTGAATGGCTGAGGAATGGGGCATTGTGTGCGACAAAACTCGAAAAGGTGTCTTTCAAGCAACACTGATGTTGTACTACCAGCGGCTGAAGAAAGTGATCGAAAACAGAAGCGGCAGGGTTGTGAGGTGTGTTTTTTCCGGTGTTTTTTCCGGAAATAAACATAAATCGTGGAAAAAAACTCAAGCTAAAAATAGCTAATTTACGTCATTTTTCAGTTAGGGGCCGTCCATAAACTACGACGTTCAAAAATTCAAAATTTTGCACCCCCACCCCCCCCCCTCCGATGTTTACCGACGTTTTCATCATCACCCCCCATAAAAATTACGACGTTTGGGAGGACCCCCCCCCCCCCCGAAATAAAATTTTCGAATTTTCGTTCAAAATCTGAAGCTGCCTTTCTGACTGCGTAATCACAAATGAATAATAGAAAAATTTATGCCTATGCACATACCAGTTAGTTTCATCAATCTTTCAAGAATTTATTTAACTTTCAGTTAAAAAAGAGTCATTCAAATCGGTTGAGATTTGCGGTTGCCACAGTAAAAAATCTGCTGGGTTGTTTTAATCACTCTTGTTCGTTGCCTAAATCAGTGTTTCAAATTTGAGGGCAAATATCTCGAGAATCAAGCAGAGCATCTTAACGAAAACTCTACCAATCGATATTTTATTTGTCTTTCATTCAAAAAAGATTTATTCAAATCTGTTGAGATTTACGGTTGCTACAGTAAAAAATCTGCTGGGTTGCGTTTTTGCACACCCTGTACAAATCACGCTAACATATGTTATACAACTACAAAAATGTGTCAAAACCGTTTGACTTTTTCTGCATTCTTGCTTATTCTGCAATCGTCAAACCTTACCAAAAAAGGCCAAAAATACGTCAACGTTTTGCCTCAACCCCCCACCCCCCTCCGACGTTCTGTGACGTTTTTCGGGGTACCCCCACCCCCCCCTCTCTGAACGTCGTAGTTTATGGACGGCCCCTTATAAAAATGAACTTTTGCGATGTATGTATAATAGGCCAGACTAACTCAAAACTCTTAGAAAAACAACAGAAAAGACCAAATTTGGCAATTTTAAGCAAAAAGGCCAACTGCTGTAAGAAAATTTACATATAGCCTTGATTGATTGGGCCTATTAGGCACTGTTTCATGCCTGTTTCGTGATTTATATCTATGTAAGACGGGTATTTCTGTTCTGAAAATACTCAGGAAGGCGCTAGAAAGCGTTAGGAATCATAAAACCAGGCTAGGGTACTCAGAACCTGAGCTGCAGTTTTTTTCCGCGATTTTGGAAAAAAACCGGAAAAAAACAGGCCGAGGTTTTTTTCGGAAAAATATACAACCCTGAGAAGCGGTCACGTTGAAGTGCATAACTAGTGATATAGTGGGTGCAATTTGTTAAAATTTGAATCAGTAAAATGTTCACATACAGTATAGATAAAAAAAAATGTCCCATCGCTTTTTCGGCCTTCACTCAAACGTTTCGTTCTCAGTCACTTCTTTACCGATTTGGCTCAAATTTTCAGCAAAAATTAACAACATGGCTGGCTAAATATTCTGCAAGTTTAGTGCCAAAATTCCGACTCAGACTGGTTTTATGACCCGAAAACTAGGAATGAGGGTGGTCCACGCAAATTGATTTTTTTTCGGTAACACAAGGAGTACAGTCCTGAAACTTGCAGGAATGATTGGTGTTGCTATTGGGCATAACATACTAAGCGGGCAGCCCTGTAGCTCAAAGGGCACTAAAATGGGGGAATTTCAAAAACATGAGTGAAAATCCCATAGTTAAGAAATCTGCACCTTCTAGAATCAAAGCACTGAATCTGTTGTTAACCAACATAGATTGTAGCAGGAAGTTCGACAAATATATGAACCTGATATTTAAACTCTGTTCCACACCATAGTAACCATCCCTGCAGCGTTTTTTGAAAATTGAAAATCTTTAGAATCGTCATTTTGCCGGTTTTATGAAGAAAAGTCATATTTCGTCATGTTTTTGAAATTCCCCCATTTTAGTGCCCTTTGAGCTACAGGGCTGCCCGCTTAGTATGTTATGCCCAATAGCAACACCAATCATTCCTGCAAGTTTCAGGACTGTACTCCTTGTATTACCGAAAAAAATTAAATTTGCGTGGACCACCATCATTCTTAGTTTTCGGGTCATAAAACCAGTATGAGTCGGAATTTTGGCACCACACTTGCAGAATATTTAGCCAACCAGGTTGTTAATTTTTGCTGAAAATTTGAGCCAAATCGGTAAAGAAGTGACTGAGAACGAAACGTTTGAGTGAAGGCCGAAAAAGCGATGGGACATTTTTTTTTATCTATACTGTATGTCCACACATCATATCCAAAATTCAGCCAATTCGGTCCACCAACAAAAAATTCTGAGGTTTCGAAACCCGAAGGGGTATGTGAGTCACCCTGTGTATAACCGAATTCAATTCAACAGTTCACCTAAAATGCCCATACATGTTTCCCTGACTGACTAACCGCAGACTTTTTATCGAACCATGTGTTTATACTATCGTTTTAATGTTTACCGTAACGTTTAGCAGCTAACCCTTATCTATGAAGTTTAGCTTGTGTTAATGTGAGCTAATGTTAAAACGTACCTTAAAATGGCAAATCAAACGTAAGTAGGTGTGTCTGAAATTAAGAACTGACCACACAATTTTAGATGTTATAATTTTATATTTGACGCACAGGATGACGAAAAATTTGCAAAGCAACTAATATTTTACTATATGCTACTGCCTGCGGTACGTTCTGTGTAAAAAACTAAAAACTTATACAGCTACAGTATTTCAGACATTTTGCCTTGTTTTGTTTGCCTTTCTACAACAGAGAAAGCGAGTGCTAACCGACTACTTCAATGGAAGACCAGCTATTCCTGTGTACGTTTCTCAGTTTTTCATGTTTAATAATTCTGCATGTTTGTGAACTTCTAAGAGTCAGTCTCTGAACCGATCGAGTCTCATTCTTCAGACCCAAAATTGAAACTTTGGCGCAGGAAGTTGAAAGTTGGTGCACTGATACCCCTTGATGAGTTGTTAAACCACTGCAAAGGAATAGCGAATTCGACGCTCCACGCTCGAGATATAAGCCCGCGAAAATCGGCTCTCTTAACTATGGGACCAAAATTTCAAACTCGCATTTCTAACTTACCAGTTGGAGTTTGAAGTTGAAAATTGAGGATTTTACATAACTTTTTGAGTACTTTAAGATTACGTAGTCCAATTTCACTTTTGAGGAAAAAAATTTTGTTCGGCCTCCATTGGGGCCCCATAGCTCGTCTGCAACCCCCCTAGTCATATCTTTTTATTTCAGATTATTGTAGCGCTATCAATTAGCTACCTTTTGGGATAAAGTACGTCGAGCCAGCTGCCCGCGTTTTTGAGAAGTATGGCTTCAAATTTGAAAAACCCCAGACTTTTGCATTATTTTTTATGGCATAAAATCTCCAACTCTGATTTCTAACCTACCAGTTGGAGTTTGAAGTTAAAAATTATAGTTTTTACACAACTTTTTGAGTACTTTAAGATTACGCAGTCCAATTTCACTTTTGAGTAAAAAAATTTTTTTCAACCTCCTTTGGCGCCCCATAGCTCATCTGCAAACCCACCTAGTCATATCTTTTTATTTCAGATTATTGTAGCGCTATCAATTAGCTACGTTTTGGTATAAAGTACGTCGAGCCAGCTGGCCGCGTTTTTGAGAAATATGGCTTCAAAGTTGAAAAACTCCAGACTTTTGCATTATTTTACGCACAAAAAATAATGCAAAAATTCGGGGTTTTTGAAATTTGAAGCCATATTTCTCAAAAAAGCGGGCAGCTGGCTCCAAGTGTTTTACACCTAAACGTAGCTAATTGATAGCGCTATAATAATCTGAAATAAAAAGATATGACTAGAGCGGGTTCCAGACGAGCTATGGGGCGCCAAAGGAGGTCGAAGAAAATTTTTTTACTCAAAAGCGAAATTGGACTGCGTAGTCTTAAAGTATTCAAAAAGTTGTGTAAAAACTATAATTTTTAACTTCAACCTCCAACTGGTAGGTTAGAAATCAGAGTTGGAGATTTTATGCCATAAAAAATAATGCAAAAGTCTGGGGTTTTTCAAATTTGAAGCCATACTTCTCAAAAACGCGGGCAGCTGGCTCGACGTACTTTATCCCAAAAGGTAGCTAATTGATAGCGCTACAATAATCTGAAATAAAAAGATATGACTAGGGGGGGTTGCAGACGAGCTATGGGGCCCCAATGGAGGCCGAACAAAATTTTTTTCCTCAAAAGTGAAATTGGACTACGTAATCTTAAAGTACTCAAAAAGTTATGTAAAATCCTCAATTTTCAACTTCAAACTCCAACTGGTAAGTTAGAAATGCGAGTTTGAAATTTTGGTCCCATAGTTAAGAGAGCCGATTTTCGCGGGCTTATATCTCGAGCGTGGAGCGTCGAATTCGCTATTCCTTTGCAGTGGTTTAACAACTCATCAAGGGGTATCAGTGCACCAACTTTCAACTTCCTGCGCCAAAGTTTCAATTTTTGGTCTGAATAGGGCAAAGGGGCAAAACTCGATCAGTTCAGAGACTGACTCCTAAAATTTAGAAGTTTTTACAGCAGAGGTAGGTTCTTGTTGGTTAAGTAAATTTTGCATTTCTTGCCAATTTAAATTAACATTTCAAAATACCATTCAAACTTCATACGACCTGGTACAGTGCCAAAATATGCTTCACTGATGGTGTTTTATTTACAGTCCTATAAGTCTGATAGAAGAACAAGAGAATCGGCCAATTTATGTAATCAGTTTTCTTCTAACTGCTTGGACTTTGTTGGATGTGATTTTGAGCGGTGGAGATGAAGGATTCATTTATTGGGGCTACCCCTATTACTTGAAAAGTATGTATCACAATGCTTATCTATTTATTGAACATAGCAAATTGACTGTATTGCAGCTATAATGGTCTTCATCTCCTGTTCGTTAATTGGTTATGTTTTCTATCCAATATTTGGGGGAGTTTCTACCAACAACCCTATTGGAATGTTTGTTGCTTCGCTGTACACCTGGATCATGGTTTCATACAACATCATTACCTCATCTACTCCTTGTGGTCCCCATCGTGAGGATACAGTAATTGTTGCAGTGCTTTATGCAAATTTCTGTCTTCACATGCGGCCTTTGCAGAGACTGTGGACGTTCTTTGTCTTGGAAAACCTGCCCAACCTCTTTGCACTGATTTTTCTATTTGTAGCCGTTCCTGTAAGAACTGCCGTTCTGCTGCTGTGTCCGAACACCAAAATAAAATATTTTGTGAGTTTCTCCCTGTTTATTAGATCCTAATTAAGATCGCTTTCAGTCTGTCAACCCGCCTGATCACTTCCAGTTTAATTATGTAAAACAGCTGCTTAGAACTGACAGGTATTTGTACTAAGTGTAGATTTTAACAGGATATAGAGGATATTTATTTCAGTGACCTGCTTAACCATCAAATCAGTTTACCATCCAGACTTCGAACTATAGTTTACAAGAAGATGCCAAGTACTATTTTAGTTTTAATTACAGTTCGGTAACTGTCTGTTATTCACAAATTGTAGATTTTCGATATTCGCTCAGCGTTTTGTCGGCGATAGGCGCTGGAATTCTATTCATCTACAGGGTGGGTAAGAAGAGTAAGAACAGTCGAGTAGAAAATTGAAAAATATCGCTTCAGATATCGCTTAATCTGTTATTCCTGGTCTACGCATTTCTGGTGGCTTTTCTGGAAACTCAAGTTGAAGCATTGGATGCATTGATTGCAAACCAGCTAAATGACCAAATGCAGAACAACACTTACGTGGTGAAAGGACAGCGTTGGGTACACGAAGGACTTTTCTGGGTATCTTCTTTCTGAACTAAAGGGTGGTCCATTTACCTATCCCGGGTTTCGTGTTGCTACGAACACAAAAAATACAGCAAACCAACACCCCGTACACATAAATAACTCCTGTTGTTTGGGCATGAGATTTTCAGGAATCGGTTGGGTATGAGTAGCTATTTTTCGGCATACCCAGGAATCGGTTCGGTATGGGTAAGTATTCTCAAAATATACCGATATACCGGTATTTGTTCGGTGTTTGCTGAAACTGTTTTAAAAAGTCAAAACACTGAATTTCCCATTTACTAGGCCATGGATTTAGTCATTTTCAAGGTCAGAGGGTAAAAAATTCATCAAAAGCAATGGGATTTACAGTTTTTATAGGAATTGTTTGAAATTATTTTTTAGTTTTACTGAAGTGAAAATCGTTTCTATAAATAAAGAGAAATGCTTCCATTGTACTGTACGTAGTTATAAGGCCTGCTGGTGTACAGCATGGCGATCCAACGAGCAGTGACAAAATGCGGGGTTATTTTGTTGGTTATGAATGTACTGTACATCAAGTACATAGAGACTTGATTATTAAGGAGCACTGTGAAGTCAAGCCAAAACTAGCCCAACGCTTTCTAATGACAAAGTTTGGGACAGGGAATAGGGTCAGAGGACTAAAAATCATTCAAATTCGATGTTTTGGAAGGATATCATCGATATACATACAATGTGTTTTTGCATGCCCCAAAAATACCATATCACATGTTGATCATAAGGAATTTTTGAAAAAATTGCACTAGGCTGGACAAAAATACCGATTCCCAAATACCTGGGTGTTCCCAAAATAATTGGTATACCGGGTATGGGTATTTATTGAAGTATCTAGAATCGGTAGGTATTTATTGGGTAGGTATTCCCAAAAATACCCAATTTTCGTATGGGTTCGGTATACCTAATCAACAGTATAAATAAATAAATATCCCACCCAGTACTGGAAAGAGACTTCGGCGGGAACATTGAAGTGCATAACTAGTAGTTGAAGTGACAGTTGTGGCTACAATTTTTAGAGTAAAAGTTCTGAGGTTGTCTGCCTGTTGTATTAGAATTTCAGCGAAATTGATTAACGAAGGCAAAAATTACTGCGTAATG
>JASANB010007657.1:0-129745 GCA_030248155.1 Sabatieria punctata | reverse complement strand
GGCGGATGACCTGTTACATGTATGGCTGTTCAGTGAACTTTCCAAATGTTTCTAGATTACGCATTACGCATACGCCTTACGCAAAATACGCATTAGTTTTTGGAAATGCGTATACGCAAACTCATACGCATTTGTAGGTTGGAATGCGTATACGCATACGCATACGCATACGCATTTGAAAAATCCGGTATTAAACAACAGTACAGGAGACTTGAAAGAAATAAGCCGCGCCCTCCCTCCAGTAAGCCGCGCACGGCTTATTAGAAACCAGCTTGCCCTATGAAAACGCTGTCAGGCATAGTCAATACTACAGTCAGTCAGACATCTCATAGTCATAAGGCATGCATCAAGTGTAAAACTACAGTAGGACTAAAGCATTTAGAGTTTATGCACAAGTTTTGGTGAAAATAAATCCCCAACCCTACCGGGAGTGCTTTTTTGGGTACCCTGGTACACTATTCGAAAAAACTAATGTGATGTATTCTATGATGGTTTTGTTGCTGGTCAAAAATTTTAGAGGCATTATGTGCAAATTTGTCCTGGACTTTGGCGAGTCGTATCTCAAAGCGAACTATTTTCAAAAGCAGCTGAAGGCAGATTCGGTGTCTCCGTTCGTTTCTGCGTCTAGCGGTATCAACCGCATTTTATATGGACTTGCACTTCGATAGTCAAACGATCAGTTGAATGTAGGGTGGCCAAACACTTTCAAAAAAACCAGGTTTTTGTAGCTTTTCGGTCAGCCCCCAAAGTTTGTCTAGCTGTCATTCGCGATTCCATCAAAAAATATTTTTTTTGACGAATTATGATCTGTTTGTCCTTGAGTTTCGCAAGCCGTATCTCAAAAATGTATTATTTGCGGAACCCAGTTGAAAGCACATTAATTATAGATAAGGCTAGTTCAAAAGGCAAAACCACATGCCAGGAAAATCGGGGTGCAATGTTTGCCGTGTACAAACCATGAAATCGCCTACCAATATCTCGCATAGCCCGATGTGTCTGGCCCCACCTGCTATGGCGACTTGGGCCATACCCTGCCAGACTGCATCCATATCTAAGAGACGATTTTTCCACCCTTCCCAAGTGAGGAACCATAAATGGATAGGCACCTGATTTGATGCCAAAGTCAAGGACATAATTCCTCAAAAAAATATTTGACAAGGAATAAATATCGATGAGTCAGTCATACTAGTTTTCAAACAAGCCATCACTGGTATAATTGGCAAATGGAATGGCGAATGACAGCTAGACAAATTTTGCCCCCAACAGAAAATTCTAAAAACTCGATTTTTGAAAGTGTCCGACCACCCTACCTTCAAATGATCGTTTGACTGTCAGATTGCAATTCTATACTTGGAAATCGTTGGTACCTTTAGATGTACAAAAGAACGGAGATTCCGAATATGATAGTCACTATTTGAGATACTATGTTCAAGTTTGAGATATGGCCTGTTAAAGTTTAGGGCCGATTGTACCGAATCAATCAATCTTTTAAAAATCCGATAGAATCCCTAGAAACTACTTGAAGTGGCCTTTCCTAACAAGCCATAACAAAATCCCATAGAGTTCTTTCAACCGAAAAAATTCCGAGATTCCTCAGATTTGATAAACACCCAACCCCTCAGACGAAAGTTTCTCACATAGACTGCCACAAGTAGTATTTTACAATTTACTGTCCGAACAGACAACGAACTGAGCAGATCAAGGGAGGACCGCGCCGTTTTTTCGGCTACCGCCCTACCGCCGAACAAAATTCACCAAGCTACTGTAGCAACCCTGACCGGCTGTCTTTTATGCGAAGGAGTTCGGCAGGTGGCACAATTGGAGCAGCGGATAGCTCACTGCCAAAACGATATCATTTTTGAGAGCCCGTAATCAATTTTTAGTGCGAACAAGTTCAACTTGTGGTTTGCGGGCGAACCTATTTTGCGATGAACTTCATCAACAATTCCTGAGTTTCAGTTTACCTGTTTGTATGATATTTGTTGAGGGCAATTTTGCCATGCTGTAGCATACTGTATCAATTGAATCAGTAACAACAAAAGCAGTAAAATGGACCTATCATCAGTATTTTGCTGCTTAAATTGAAAAGTGCTTTGAAAATTTGCAGTTCAAAATGAGTAATACGTAACATTATATTCTGTGTTTAGAATATACCCTGCATCCTGAGTGCTATAGCAAGCCATCAGTAGCGACGAAGCAGTTGACGAGGTGGTCTGTGTCCGATTGTTATAACTACTTGCCAACAACGGTCAATCAGTAAGTACTGTTGCATAATATCGTATTTTTCAAATAAGTATGCGCATTCTAACTGCAAACGTGCATTTTTCTTTTCGTAAACGCATTCCAAAAATAAACGAGCATTTTGCTGTAGGGTCTGTGCAAAAATGACGTCGTTCGTTAGGGGGAGGGGTTCGGCCATGTTGACGTCAGTTTTTGTCTCATAGAGGAATTTTGAGAAATTAGCCTTCAAAAACACAGTTGAGAAGCATTCTTAGCCTAAATTTTAAAGCCATTTTTATAAGACCCAGGCAGGCAGCGGAACATGAAGTATTCTAACCTATACTTTTTATGTGATGAATCAATAGATTCTTTGGTAGAAGAGCACCACCACTGTGGTATTTTGCTCTGCGATACCGCTTGGGGTATTTATGGCCAAAAACGTGATTTTGGACATTTTCAACTGGTTCTCCAGTGCGCAATTGCCGATCGCGGTAATATCTTCAGCATAAATTAGTCTTACTATGACCACTGCACCCACAAAGATCTATCTTGCGTAGTATATGTAGACTCCAAGGAAGTAAGGATTGATTGATTGATTGATTGATGTGACTCCAAGTAGATCAGACTTCACTTGGGTTGGATGCGTATAGACAAAGGGGCTAATAACATACAACACAACAGCTCTATGTATAAACACCACACAAGAAGATCATTACAACAGGATGCATATCATGCATTCACATACTACAGTAGTGGACCCCACAAAGTTTGGGGCTGATTATTCGGGCCAGCGTGAATACCGTTGATTTTGGGGGTTATTTTAAAAAGTAAAAAATAATTTTTTGACGTCCCTCGCGGTTTTTAGGCCATACTTTTAAGGTAGATAGAACACGTCGTCCTCTACACGTTGGTGTTTTCACTTTTTTTAGCATCAGCCCCGTTTTTGAGTTATTCATGTTTTAATTTTCTAAAAAATATTGGATATCTTATAGAATCATTCACAATTCCGGTTTCCATGAAGCTAGAGCGACCCGCAGTAGAGCGTTTAACGTAGAATGTGATGGGCTATCCAACCCTATGCGCGAAATTATGCCAGAGTGGCATCAAGTCAAAGTTTCGATCGAAAATGACCCAATTTCTAGCTTGCAGTCTTGAAATAGACAGTCTGTGTTTCGGCACTTCTGAAAGTAATCTACTATCATTTTGCCTATTTTGACCTATTTTGACCTGCTAATTTCAGAAACGACCTTAGTTTTGACTTTATACACTTCCAATTTCAAGATGCAAAGTTTACCATAGTGTAATAAGGAGATAGTGTTATATCTCAAAATCTCAAGCTTATACAGAAAAATTAAGGTCATTTCTGAAATCAACAGGCCAATCAGTAACTCCTAAGAACACTATTAATTGATGGTACTGTAGATTATTCCCTTCAGAACTATTGAAACACAGCTTATCTATTCTAAGATTATGGCTCTCAAAAGTGTATATGTTGATGAATCTTCAGATGTCCATAACTACCACTGAGTTGTTCTAGCGCCAAAAAAAGATCATATTCAGAATCAGTGAAGCAAAATGTCAACTAATAGGAAGCACTTGATGCTTCGCTTTCATAAATCACTGAGGATGTGAATGCCGGGCACCAGGAGAAAATAAGTCGATCAGGACTGGTTATATTGAAAAACCACTCTAAATTTTTATAATTAGTGTTGAAAACTACATTAGGTGATGCAGATTTCACGGCTATGTATCCTGCATATGATTGATTTGAGTCACCTTTCAGACCACGATGATATAACAAGAGCAGTTATTTTCTTCGCAAATATATTTTTAAATGCCCATATCGTGAGAACAAAACACTCTAGAGCAAAAATTTAGTCATTTTCGGAATCGCAAGAATCTCCATTATCATTTGATGGCCTAACCTACGCCATTTGACCAATTAGTTCGGCAGCAGGTGTCAAAATCAGAAGAAAACCAGGTCGGAGCTTGCGTCATTTTCGATCGAAATTTTGACTTAGTGCCACTCTGGCATAAGTGGTCCTAGATCGATTTCGCGAATATGGTTGGATAGCCCATCACATTTTACGTCTAACGCTTTACAGCGGGCCGCTCTAGCTTCATGGAGACCGGAATTGTGAATGATTCTAAATGATACCGCAAATTTTTTTGAAAATTAAAACATGAATAACTCAAAAACGGGGCCGATGCTAAAAAAAGTTAAAACACCAACGTGTACAGGGCGACGTGTTCTACTTGGATCTACCACTAAAAGTCGTCGCGTCTTGGCCATGGGTACAAATGTAGTTTACGCTATCCCGTGTGTCACGGCGGCTCCGGCACCCGTGGAAGCGGTGTGTTTGTGGGTTCGAAACCTGTTGAGGCGATGGGAAGTAGTGGGCACAAAGCCCAGCCGAGGCCGTCGAAAGTCAGCAATGGCAAGTAGATAGATGAGGACCAAGCATGGCACATCTTTTTTGTTTACAAGTAACAAAAAGGGGAGGGTTGTTGTTAAAAAGGCTGCCAGACCTTGTGTCTCCTCATAACTCTATAGCAGTTAGCTGCTCACTAGTCCGAAGGGACAAAAAGTTGCAACAACAAAAGTATGGCCAAAATCTGCAAGGGACCTCAAAAATTATTTTTCAGTTTTTAAAATAACCACTAAAATCAACAGTATTCCTGCTTTGGCCTGAATAAATTATTTGAAACTTTGTAAGGATTAACTACTCCAACATGTGAATGCATGATATGCATCCTGTTGTAATGATATTCTTGTGTGGTGTTTATACATAGAGCTGTTGTGTTGTGTTATTAGCCCATTTGTCTATACGCATCTAACCCAGTAAAGTCTGATCTGCCTGGAGTCTACATATACTACGCAAGATAGATCTTTGTGGGTGCAGTGGTCATAGTAAGACTAATTTATGCTGAAGATATGACCGCGATCGGCAATTGCGCACTGGAGAACCAGTTGAAAATGTCCAAAATCACGTTTTTGGCCATAAATACCCCAAGCTTGGTATCGCAGAGCAAAAATACCACAGTGGTGGTGTTTTCTACTAAACAGAGTCAGGCACTTAACGCCGTTTGTAGTACCGACACCATATAAGGTGCCATTTTGCACCATATATGTAACATGGTCCCTGTGGTAGTGGTACCATATATGGTACCGGTACCTGTGGTAGTGGTACCATATATAGTACCGTCACCATATATGGTACCGGTACCGTATATGGCTACCCCCCACGTTCAGGGCCTGTGGTGATACATTTTTATACAATTATCTGCGTTTCCCCACTTTCGCGTTGTTAACTATCGGTACCGGTACCATATATGGTACCACTCTGATCAGATTTCGTACCATACCTGTTTATTTGCTTTTATAATCATGGGTTGAGGGTACCATATATGGTACCACTAGTGTCGCCGAACGTGGGGGCACCATATAGTACCGGTACCATATATGGTGACGGGACCATATATGGTACCACTACCCTCGGTACAGGTACCATATATGGTACTGGCACTTTATATGGTGTCGGTACCATAAACGGCGGTAAGTGCCTGACTGATTGATTCATCACATAAAAAGTATAGGTCAGAAAATTTCATGTTCCGCCCTTATAAGGGGTCCTGCCCGGTTCTTAAAAAATATGGCTCTTAACAGTTTTAGTAGTACGGGGGGGGCCTGGTTGGGATCCTGACCAACAAGGGCGAGAAAATTTTGAAAAATCAACTTTCAAAAAAGCATTTAAACGCATTCTGGTAATCATTAGAGCCCTGCACAGGCCGCCCGGCAGAGAATTCTGACTCGTT
This sequence comes from Sabatieria punctata, assembly GCA_030248155.1. Taxonomy (NCBI): domain Eukaryota; kingdom Metazoa; phylum Nematoda; class Chromadorea; order Araeolaimida; family Comesomatidae; genus Sabatieria; species Sabatieria punctata. The sequence continues at coordinate 123,709 of JASANB010007657.1, read as the reverse complement.
GTTCCGATTGGATTGCTCCGGATGGATGTTCCGAGCCTGCCCGGGATGGATTAGGTTATATTTTAAAATCTAGGTTGTACTTTAGCCAAAACAAGCTTTTCTTTAAATCTGTTTCATGTTAGGTTTGTTGCATCATTAGAAAGGTTTCTTTTCTACGTACTGTACTGCACGCAGTTCTTGCACAAGTGATTTTGCAAGATTTTTAGGCGATTTTTCTCCCGAAGCGGGCCAGACCGTCTGGCGCAAAAAATGTTATCCGGGCGGACTCGAAATTTGATACTCCAGGCCAGTACTGTGGATCAGGTATACCTGTACCTGTGCCTGATTATCAAGACTAGATTTGCAATACCCACCTGATACCTACCTAATACCTGATCGGGTACTTTCGAACTGTACCTACCTGATTTTGGGTATTTTTGGACTGAAACAGGTACAGGTATCAGGTACAAACAGAGGCATCACATGGTAGTTTACGACCGTTTTGTTCATTAAAAAACGCGTAAGAAGGCTAATTTTTAAAAATTTTTCTCGCCTTGCTTGAGCCGTTGTCCAACCAGACCGCTTCAGTTAACAGTACCTCCTAATTTCTGTTAATACTATACTCAGAATGCTTTCAAAGCGGTTTTGAAGCTAATTTTGTAAAAGTTTTCTCGCCCTGATTGGGCCGTGTGAGGCCAGGCCTTGAAAAGAGGCAGCATGCGCGACTCTATTTAGACACGTTTAGTAAAAGAATTTTTTTCTCTTGTTTTCGACAGTTTCTTCTTTCTACCTCCACCAAACAGGTATACCTACCTACACTACACTTACCTGGATATCTTACTGTTTTCAATTCATGTAGCCCATAATAACTGTGTTGATGGCATTTTCACTGGTTTGTGATAAATTAATAGATTTTCGAATTTCTTTTTCAGTTTTCTTAAAAATAACGAAAAATCTTCTAAAAACAAACTGTTTTCTAAATACGGGAAAATCTAAAAAAATTTAGAAGAATAACTAGAAGAATCTAAGAACTATTATCGCAAAATTTGCTAATTTTAATGCATGAATTTTTTTTTTCTTATTCGGAATTTGGTGGAAAAAAGTGGCGTCATTTTTTCGCATTTAGAGGGAGGTTTGGAAAATGATGACAACCGATTACAATGGGGAAGGGGGTTGCACGGCCCCATATCGATATCGATGTTTTTCAGCTCAATATCGATTGATATCGATATCGATATTTATAGTTGTTTTCGTGTTGAAACCCACAAGACTATGTCAAGCTAGAGACGAACGGATCTAAGAAAATCGACAACTTTTGCACAAAACAGAAACCGAGCGGATTCTGAACAGCCCTTTTAGGTATATATCAAGATTTGTGCTACTGCAATCCAACTTACTTTGCAAGCTCGGTGTGGTCGCATTGCACGAAAGTGTGTTGATCGTCCTGAGGTGGATTCATGCGGCACATGGTTTATGAAAAGGATTCGAATGTATGATGTGAAAGGTAATACACTCAGGCACTTTACGCTGTGTACGGTCCAGGCACCATATACGGTACTCCTACAGTCAGCCACAGTGAAGGTAGTGTACCATACATGTAACAGGGGGGTCTGGGGGGTCTGCCCCCACCCCGCCCTAGAGCCAGACCCCCCGGATGCCCCCCGAGACGATTTCACCGCCCCCCTCCGATTTTTCTGGCAAGTAAATTTTCGAGCAAATTTTTGCAATTTTTTTTACAATTTCACACACAAAAATTGCCAAAATCGTTTGCAAAACAGCACTTTTTAGCTGTATTTCAGCCCAAATTAGCGATTTTTTTTTTTTTGCATTTTTAGGCAAAAAATTGCGATTTTTTCGATTTTTGAGCGTTTTTTAGTGCCCACCCCCTCCCCCAAAATTTGGGCTCAGACCCCCCGGCCGGGGCCAGACCCCCCCCCCAACCCCCCTCCCCCCATCGGCGGATGACCTGTTACATGTATGTAGTGTACCACATATGGTACCCCTACGTTCGGCAACAGTAGTGGTAGTATACATGGTACTGCTGCCATACTGTACTACTGCTGATGGCTATTGGAGGCTTATTGGAGAAAGACACGCTCGGTTTACACCACCAGTAAAGTCTCGTTAGCCCTCAGCAGTAGGAATCTGTTTTACTGTGAAGTGCAACTGAGTCGCGCTTGCTCTTTGCCAAAATCTGTTTCGACTTTGAGGGCTATCTCAGGAACTAAGCAGATTATCTTGCAAAAAGTTCACCGATCTTTCACCAATTTATCAGCCTTTAATTGAAAAAGGATTCATTCAAATCGCTAGAAATTGATGTTGGTTGCACAAGTAAAAACTCTGCTGGATTGTTTTTATTCACTATTGTTCATTGTCAAAATCTCTGTTTTGAATTTGAGGGCAAATACCTCAGGAACTAAGCAGATTATCTAATGAAAGTTTTACCAATCTTTGAAGAATTTATTTATCTTTCATTTAAAACAAGATTCATTGAAATCGATTGAGATTTGTGGTTGCTACAGCGAAAAATCTGCGGGGTTGTTTTTTGGCGGACCCTGTATATCTGAAATCCCTAATAATTGCCAACTGTATTACCGGAGAGTGCTGCATAAGGTACCCCTCCAGATAGCGTACCCGGGGTACACTAACTGGCACTTAGTGCCGGATTGTACCAGGGGTACACTATTTGGAGACAGATTTTATTTCATGGGTGTCCAAAATTTCCAACATTACGGTAGATTTAAAGCAGGTCTACGTATATTTTTGCGAATTTTCAATCGTTTTTGCTGATACAAACCTCACAAGAATGGAAACTTTGACCAACCACTCTCATTTTCATGGCAGAAACAGTAATCTCGATTTGAAAATTGCATTTTTGCTCAGAAATCGTGAAAACAAGCAGTTTAACATGATTTGGCTAAGTGCCGGTTAATTGTACCGGGTACACTATCTGGATCTCATTTTGTTACTGGAAAATGCTAAGTGCTGGTTACTGTGCCGATTTCTACCCAATGCAAAAATCTCTCCGGTATAGTCCTTTAAGATGCATTTTGTGAGAAAGTCAGCAAGGTGCCGAAGAGACGGGGGAAGTAGGGTCGTCTCACAAATCTGGCTCATACTAAAATATGTTAAAATAGAGAGCTCAATCGAAGACCAACTTGGTGCATGCCCGTCCACCAGCACCCCCTGGAACCAGAGCTACACCCCTCAAAGTTGGGTCGGCAGGGGTTTTGGTGTTATTTTCTGGTGTCTGACAACCTCCATTCAAACGATCGGATCGGTCCGCTAGAGAAGGAAGGGAGTTATTCCGTTTTGAATTTGGGACCTCATGGGCAAAATGGTCAAAATCGCAGTTTTTGAAGGGCCATAATTTTAGAGAAGATGAAAATAGAAAATCACCCGCATTGTTCTGATTCTGATAGCTTGTCTAATTCTTCAGCTTACTGTCCGACATTCACAGTTCAAAATTCTGACATGAATCCAGTTCAAAACGTAATGGCTGGTGGCAGTGTAACAGTGACATGTGATCCTAATTATGCAGCCGATTCTGCTGGAAGTGCAATTGCGCTCAAGCGTGAAGCTGGAGCTGTTTGGTCACCAGATCCTGCCAAAACTCAAATGCACAGGTCTGTACTACATAGGCCCATTCAAATCGTAATGCAACTATATTGTATCGGATTACAGGTGCATGCCTTATTGAACTATTGACCAGTATTTCCAGCTCCATAACAGTGCCAGATATCAACAATCGTCAGTTTCTTTTTATTACCACAATTTCACCATGTTCAACTGTATCAATGGTCTCTATCCAAATCAGTCGTGGCCCACTTGGTGGTCATCGGTACAAGTACGTTGCGATGAACCGGTCAGTGGACAGTTGATCATTCTGGGCAGACTCACCGAGCAGTCTCAGCTGCAATGGCATGATCAAGAGCCTTGAACTTGAACTTCCATTGAACAGATATTTGGCTGTTTTCAGCTGCATGCAGTCTATTTGATCCCAGCGAATTTGTGCTTACTCCTCCCACTTACTACAACTCAGTAATCGACAGGGTCAGGGCCTGGAGCAAATGTAACGCTTTCGTGCAATTCTGGCTATCAACTGAGGTCTGAAATGCAACGAAGTGGCTACCTGTCATGCAGAACGGGAATTTTGTGTGGACAAGTCGCTGCAGTGTATTCAAATAGGTACCTAGAAATGTCAATGCTGCATTGCTGGCATACATATATTGATGAATCAGTGTGGTTTTAGTGTCTTCTTTGCCCCACTTACCCCATCCATTTTTGTGAAACAACTCTCTACCAATTCTTCATTTTTCGTAAACTCAGATACTAAAATTCCTTTGCTCAGAATTGTGGCCCAAACACCTCCAATACTACCCAGCCGGACTCAGGCCAATCACTCCACACGTCTCTGATTAATCACCTGTTTTATGTATCAATAGAGTTGTGGAATGATTTCACATTTTCAGTCTGTCCCACATTCACTGTAAACAATGGCAATGTGAGCCCAGCACCAATTAACAAGCTGCCAACCGAATCTGTTGAAGTGAAGTGTAATATCAACCATGCAGCAAACCGTGAAGGAACGCCAGTTGAAATGACATGCAACGCTGACGGAACATGGTCTCCGGCTGCAGAAACCGTGAATTGCACAGGTATTTGAGCCTGTGTAATGGACTGATCCAGCCGAAAGATGTGCTTTCAGCAACTTGCCCAGTCACTTCAATAGCAAGCATTGCCAACTTTATCACAGACCCGGATATCAGCAGCAACATGTTCACATTCAAAAACACAACTGTCAGTTTCACCTGCGCTAATGACAACCACCCCAATCAGGCATCAAGTTGGTGGCCAACAGTCAATCTTACGTGCTCAGGACCAAATCAGTGGATGCTGAAAGATGGTGTCACGGAGGTTCCATTGAACAGCTTGGCATGCAGTGGTTTGTTTTCTGTGCGGCATTTCGTATTGTTCTACTTAAAAAATTTCAGCTGCGTGTCCATTGCTCACTGGATTAGAAGTGGACAATCCAGACTACATGAACAAAAATATCAACAAAGCTCTTCCTGGCACTCAGGTCAATGTCAGCTGCTTGATTGGATTCAAACTCAGCACGGAGAGTCAGTTTGAAATTGTCACCTGCAGTATTGATGGCAACTGGGACATGACGCTGACATGTGAAGGTACACAAGTTGTGCGATTTTAAGTTTTGTAGCACATTTTGCACTGTGCCCTTCATTTATTATGTCAAATGGTGCAGTTAGCAGCTTGACATCCATATACAGTATAGATAAAAAAAAAATGTCCCATCGCTTTTTCGGCCTTCACTCAAATGTTTCGTTCTCAGTCACTTCTTTACCGATTTGGCTCAAATTTTCAGCAAAAATTAACAACATGGTTGGCTAAATATTCTGCAAGTTGGTGCCAAAATTCCGACTCGTACTGGTTTTATGACCCAAAAACTAGGAATGAGGGTGGTCCACGCAAATTTATTTTTTTCGGTAATACAAGGAGTGCAGGCCTGAAACTTGCAGGAATGATTGGTGTTGCCATTGGGCATAACATACTAAGCAGGCAGCCCTGTAGCTCAAAGGGCACTAAAATTGGGGAATTTCAAAAACATGACGAAATATGACTTGTTAAGTAAAACCGGCACCAAATTCCTGCAAGTTCTAAAGATTCTAAAGATTTTCAATTTTCAAAAAACGCTGCAGGGATGGTTACTATGGTGTGGAACAGAGCTTAAATATCAGGTTCATTTATTTGTCGAACTTCCTGCTACAATCTATGTTGATTAACAAGAGATTCAGTGCTTTGATTCTAGAAGGTGCAGATTTCTTAACTATGGGATTTTCACTCATGTTTTTGAAATTCCCCATTTTAGTGCCCTTTGAGCTACAGGGCTGCCCGCTTAGTATGTTATGCCCAATAGCAACAACAATCATTCCCAAAAGTTTGCAGGACTGTACTCCTTGTATTACCGAAAAAAATTTGTGACCACCCTCATTCCTAGTTTTCGGGTCATAACACCAGTATGAGTCGGAATTTTGGCACTAAACTTGCAGAATATTTAGCCAACCATGTTGTTAATTTTTGCTGAAAATTTGAGCCAAATCGGTAAAGAAGTGACTGAGAACGAAACGTTTGAGTGAAGGCTGAAAAAGCGATGCATTTTTAATCTATACTGCATGTGCCACCAAATAATTGAAGAAATTTCAGAAACTACTACTTCAACAGCTACTACCACCACTACAACAACCACCACCACCACTGAGACACCCACAACTTCAACCACAAGTGTACCTACAAGTGATTCAACAGAAACCTCAACGGTAACAACAACTGGGGCACATAAAGCCACAACTCAGGTGCTCACCACTGAGAAACCAACAACCATAGCTCAGGTGCAGGTGCCCATAACTGGAACTCAAGAACCCACAAGCACAACAGAAACTGAAGCTGCAACTCTGCCTCTTACTACTGGAACTCAAGAACCCACAAGCACAACAGAAACTGAAGTTACAACTCAGGGTCTGACTACTGAAACTAAAGAACCCACAGGCATAAAAGAAACTGATGCTACAACTCAGGCTCTGTCTACTGGAACTCAAGAACCCACTTGCACAACAGCAACTGAAACTACAACTCAGGCTCTGACTACTGGAACTCAAAAACCCACAAGCACAACAGCAACTGAAACTACAACTCAGGGTCCAACTACTGGAAGCTCAAGAACCCACAGGCATAAAGAAACTGATGCTACAACTCAGGCTCTGTCTACTGGAACTCAAGAACCCACAAGCACAACAGCAACTGAAACTACAACTCAGGCTCTGACTACTGGAACTCAAGAACCCACAAGCACAACAGCAACTGAAACTACAACTCAGGCTCTGACTACTGGAACTCAAGAACCCACAAGCAATAACAGCAACTGAAGCTACAACTCAGGGTCCAACTACTGGAACTCAAGAACCCACAGGCATAAAAGAAACTGATACAGCTCAGGCTCTGTCTACTGAAGAACCCACAAGCACAACAGCAACTGAAACTACAACACAGGCTCTAACTAATGGAACTCAAGAACCCACAAGCACAACAGCAACTGAAACTACAACTCAGGCTCTGACTACTGGAACCCAAGAACCTTACAAGCACAACAGAAACTGAAGCTACAACTCAGGCTCTAACCACTGGAACTCAGAACCAGCACAACAGCAACTGAAACTACAACTCAGGCTCTGACTACTGAAACTCAAGAACCCACAAGCACAACAGCAACTGAAACTACAACTCAGGCTCTGACTACTGGAACTCAAAGAACCCACAAGCACACACAGCAACTGAAACTGCACAACTCAGGCTCTGACTACCGGAACTCAAGAACCCCCAACACAACAGAAACTGAAGCTACATCTCAGGCTCCAACTACTGGAACTCAAGAACCGGTAAGCACAACAGCAACTGAAACTACAACTCAGGTTCTGAGTACTGGAACTCAAGAACCCACAAGAACAACAGAAACTGATGCTATAACTCGGGGTCTGACTACTGAAAATGAAGGACCCACAAGCACAACAGCAACCTCATGCTATAACTCAGGGTCTCACTACTGAAACTCAAGAGCCCACAAGCACAAGAGAAACTGAAGCTACAACTCAGGCTCCGGGTCTACTGGAACTCAAGAACCCGGTAAGCACAAACAGCAACTGAAACTACAACTCAGGTTCTGACTACTGGAACTCAAGAACCCACAAGAACAACAGAAACTGATGCTATAACTCAGGGTCTGACTACTGAAACTCAAGGACCCACAAGCACAACAGAAACTGCAGCTATAACTCAGGGTCTGAGCTACTGAAACTCAAGGACCCACAAGCACAACTGCAACTGATGCTATAACTCAGGCTCTGACTACTGAAACTCAAGAGCCCACAAGCACAACAGAAACTGCAGCTATAACTCAGGGTCTGACTACTGAAACTCAAGGACCCACAAGCACAACAGCAACTGATGCTATAACTCAGGCTCTGACTACTGATACTCAAGAGCCCACAAGAACAACAGAAACTGAAGCTATAACTTAGGGTCTGACCACTGAAACTCAAGGACCCACAAGCACAACAGCAACTGATGCTATAACTCAGGGGTCGGACTACTGAAACTCAAGAGCCCACAAGAACAACAGAAAACTGAAGCTATAACTCAGGGTCTGACTACTGAAACTCAAGGACCCAGAAGCACAACAGCAACTGATGCTATAACTCTGGGTCTGACTACTGGAACTCAAGAACCCACAAGAACAACAGAAACTGATGCTATAACTCAGGGTCTGGCTACTGAAACTCAAGGACACACAAGCACAACAACAACTGATGCACCACTAACTCAGGGTCTGACTACTGAAACTCAAGAGCCACAAGCACCCAACAGAAACTGATGCTATAACTCAGGGTTTGACTACTGAAACTCAAGAGCCCACAAGCACAACAGGAACTGAAGCTATAACTCAGGGTCTGACTACTGAAACTCAAGAGCCCACAAGCACAACAGCAACGATGCTATAACTCAGGGTTTGACTACTGAAACTCAAGAGCCCACAAGCACAACAGCAACTGATGCTATAACTCAGGGTCTGACTACTGAAACTCAAGAGCCCACAAGCGCAACAGAAACTGATGCTATAACTCAGGTTTGACTACTGAAACTCAAGAGCCCACAAGCACAACAGGAACTGAAGCTATAACTCAGGGTCTGACTACTGAAACTCAAGAGCCCACAAGCACAACAGCAACTGATGCTATAACTCAGGGTCTGACTACTGAAACTCAAGAGCCCACAAGCGCAACAGAAACTGATGCCATAACTCAGGGTTTGACTACTGAAACTCAAGAGCCCACAAGCACAACAGGAACTGAAGCTACAATAGAAACTCACAGAAACCCACAAGCACAACAGAAACTGAAGCCTACTCAGGGTCTGATGACTGAAAACTCAAGAACCCACAAGCACAACAGCAACTGAAGCTAGCACTCAGGCTCTGACTGGTGTTGAACTCAAGAACCCACAAGCACAACAGCAACTGAAGCTATAACTCTAGGGTCTGACTACTGAAACTCAAGGACCCACAAGCACAACTGCTTAACTGATGCTATAACTCAGGGTCTGACTACTGAAACTCAAGGACCCACAAGCACAACAGAAACTGATGATACAACTCAGGCTCTGACTACTGATACGAAGGCTTGACTACTGGAACTCAAAGAACCGGTAAGCACAACAGCAACTGAAACTACAACTCTCAGGTTCTGACTACTGGAACTCAAGAACCGACAATTACAGCAGAAACTGATTCTGCAACTCAGGCTCTGACTACTGAAACTCAAGAACCCACAAGTACAACAGAAACTGATGATATTAACTCAGGCTCTGACTACTGATACTCAAGAACCTCAACCACAACAGCCTCAAGGACTACAACTGAGGTGACCTCAACCACAACCACAATTGATAAACCCACAACTACCACATCCTCATACAACTAAAAACACCAAAAACAATCAATGAAGGACAGGAAACCGATGAAGCCAGCAGCTATAACTCATGCACTGACACTTCAAGACCCTCTACTGAGGCTGCGCTACTACCACACAACCCACAACCATAACTGGGGCATTCACAACCATTACACAATTGCCCATAACAGAGGAACCAACACCAACAACAAAAACTCAACTGCCATCAACCAAAACTGAGGAGCCACCCACAACACCCACAACTGAGATGGTCTCAGCAACTCAACCTATAACTGTTATGCCATCAACCTCAACAGTAACAAGTGAAGTTACCACAACCACAGTAGCTGAGGCACACGGAGCCGAAACTACCATCAGCGAAAGGTCAGCAACCTTGGAGATAACAACTCAATCAGCAGCAACCTCAACAACACCTGTGGCAGTGACAAGCTCAATAACAACAATTATAGTACCAACGACCACAACATCAAGTGAGGTGCCAAAAGCCACAACTGAAGCACCCAGATCTGAAGTGACCAGAAGTGCGAAGTCCTTGCCCACAACTCTAATTCCAACAACCACCACAGAAAGAAGAGCAGCGACAACATCAAGAACAACAAAAACTACAGCAATTCATACTCCATCTGTAGCAATATCAACTGCAACATTCTCTGAACAGCTACCACATAAATCGACTACTGTAATCCAGCAGATTAAGACTACTGCAGCATCAACTGCCAACACATTTGGAAGTTCCGCAAAATCGCATGGAGAGCCTATCACTGGTGCTGGGGTTAAGACAACAAGTTATGTGAACGTGCACAATGAGCATCACGACAATGTTGGTTGCTTTGCATTTCATCCATCTCTTCAACAGTGCACTGCCATGTCAAAATTAACACATTATAAATGCCGACGACATTGCGTGTCCACTGCTTCACGTCAGATGACTTTTTTTGGTAATGTTTTCTGATCTGTGGATCAGAAGTGTATTTCTAATTGTTTCAGGTCTCACTGCGTCACTCTGCTGCTGCCTTGGCACAGAGAATCCGAATCAGCTGCACCTTCCAAACAACTTCTGTACCCAAGCTTGCCCAGGCAATGGCACTGAAAGCTGCGGAAGGAGTGATAACCGAAATGGTAGAGAGATAGCATTGACGATCTTGAAGACAGCAGGCAAACTAACTTATGGTTGCTAACTTCGTCACTTTCTTACATAGCAGTGTTTTAGCTAATTGCGCTGAGAGTGATGGATGGTATCCTGGAGTCTCTGCTGCATTCTATGCGGGAACAAACGTGTCAGTAACAGGCTACAGAAGCGCGAAGACACGGTGTGGTGCGACTGAGCTGATCCCAACTTCAATTCTGAGCAGTGAGAATCTGTTCTTCCTTCAGATTTACGCGTAAGTTTCAGATTTCCAACAAGATTTGAATGATCTTCCATGTTTAGGCGTGAGATGCTTGGGTACAAGACTAGCGTATTGTGGACGAGTGAACCACCAAGCAAAGGATTTTGCACGTTCTTGTCCATTGGTGGTGGAAAAGAGACTGCCGTTGTGAAGGAAGCCTGCAGAGCTGCCAGTGTAATCTGTCAAAAGGGTACGTGTTTGGTTCTGTTGGTGAGCCTGAGACTGTTGCTTGGGTTTCAGCGCGCTGCCAAAACCTGCACTGCAGTAGAGGTGAGATTCAAGATGGATTCGTGCAGAAGCTACCCGACTACGATCTCACTGCTGGCCAGAATCGGTCAATTTCTTGCAAATCAAGTTGGAATGAACAAAAAACAGCCACTGTAGTTTGCAGTTACACAGGACAATGGCAAACACACACTCCTTGCATAGGTTCTTGAGTTCCAGTAGTCGAAGCCTTCGTATCAGTAGTCAGAGCCTGGAGTTGTATCATCAGTTTCTGTTGTGCTTGTGGGTCCTTGAGTTTCAGTAGTCAGACCCTGAGTTATAGCATCAGTTGCTGTTGTGCTTGTGGGTCCTTGAGTTTCAGTAGTCAGACCCTGAGTTATAGCTTCAGTTGCTGTTGTGCTTGTGGGTTCTTGAGTTCCAATAGTCAGAGCCTGAGTTATAGCTTCAGTTGCTGTTGTGCTTGTGGGTTCTTGAGTTTCAGTCATCAGACCCTGAGTTATAAGCCCAGTTTCTGTTGTGCTTGTGGGTTCTTGAGTTTCAGTAGTCAGAGCCTGAGTTGTAGCTTCAGTTCCTGTTGTGCTTGTGGGCTCTTGAGTTTCAGTAGTCAAACCCTGAGTTATTAGCATCAGCTTTGGTTGCGTCATGGGGCTTTTTGAGTTTCAGTAGTCAGACCCTGAGTTATTAGCATCAGTTGCTGTTGTGCTTGTGGGCTCTTGAGTTTTCAGTAGTCAAGACCTGAGTTAATGCTTCAGTTCCCAAGGTGCTTTGTGGGCTCTTTTTTGAGTTTCAGTGAGTCAAAGGAAACCCTGAGTTAGTAGCATCAGTTTCTGTTGCTTAAGCTATGTGGGCTCTTGAGATTCAGAAGTCAGGTCTGACTACTGAAACTCAAGAGCTCAATAGCTGCTGCAACAGAAACTGATGCTACTAACTCAGGGTGCTTCTTGATTCACTGAAATTGAAGAAATAGCCCACAAAGCACAACAGGAACTGAAGAAGTAACTCAGGTCTTGACTACTGAAATCTCAAGAGCCCACAAGCACAACAGCAACTGATGCTGGTAAATCAGGGCCTGACTACTGAAACTCGAAGAGCTCCACAAGGCAACAGAAACTGATGTTGGTAACTCAGGGTTTGACTACTGAAACCAAGAGCTCATTGGGCACAACAGGAACTGAAAAATTCCAACTCAGGTTTCTGACTACTGAAACTTCAAGAACCCACAGCACAACAGAAACTGAAGTTGTATAACTCAGGGTCTGATGACTGAAACTCAAGAACTCCACAAGCACAACAGCAACTGAAGCAGTAACTCAGGCTCTGACTATTGGAACTCAAGAACTCAATAAGCACAACAGCAATCCGAGTTATAACTCGTGGGTCTGACTACTGAAACTCAAAGAAAACACAAGTTGTCACAGTAACTGATGCTATAACTCAGGGAAGTTCGATCAACAAAACCAAGGACCCACAAGCACAATACTGTCTGATGATACAACTCAGGCTCTGACTACTGATACGAAGGCTTCGATCACTGGAACTCAAGAACCTATGCAAGGAGTGTGTGTTTGCCATTGTCCTGTGTAACTGCAAACTACAGTGGCTGTTTTTTGTTCATTCCAACTTGATTTGCAAGAAATTGACCGATTCTGGCCAGCAGTGAGATCGTAGTCGGGTAGCTTCTGCACGAATCCATCTTGAATCTCACCTCTACTGCAGTGCAGGTTTTGGTAGCGCGCTGAAACCCAAGCAACAGTCTCAGGCTCACCAACAGAACCAAACACGTACCCTTTTGACAGATTACACTGGCAGCTCTGCAGGCTTCCTTCACAACGGCAGTCTCTTTTCCACCACCAATGGACAAGAACGTGCAAAATCCTTTGCTTGGTGGTTCACTCGTCCACAATACGCTAGTCTTGTACCCAAGCATCTCACGCCTAAACATGGAAGATCATTCAAATCTTGTTGGAAATCTGAAACTTACGCGTAAATCTGAAGGAAGAACAGATTCTCACTGCTCAGAATTGAAGTTGGGATCAGCTCAGTCGCACCACACCGTGTCTTCGCGCTTCTGTAGCCTGTTACTGACACGTTTGTTCCCGCATAGAATGCAGCAGAGACTCCAGGATACCATCCATCACTCTCAGCGCAATTAGCTAAAACACTGCTATGTAAGAAAGTGACGAAGTTAGCAACCATAAGTTAGTTTGCCTGCTGTCTTCAAGATCGTCAATGCTATCTCTCTACCATTTCGGTTATCACTCCTTCCGCAGCTTTCAGTGCCATTGCCTGGGCAAGCTTGGGTACAGAAGTTGTTTGGAAGGTGCAGCTGATTCGGATTCTCTGTGCCAAGGCAGCAGCAGAGTGACGCAGTGAGACCTGAAACAATTAGAAATACACTTGATCCACAGATCAGAAAACATTACCAAAAAAAGTCATCTGACGTGAAGCAGTGGACACGCAATGTCGTCGGCATTTATAATGTGTTAATTTTGACATGGCAGTGCACTGTTGAAGAGATGGATGAAATGCAAAGCAACCAACATTGTCGTGATGCTCATTGTGCACGTTCACATAACTTGTTGTCTTAACCCCAGCACCAGTGATAGGCTCTCCATGCGATTTTGCGGAACTTCCAAATGTGTTGGCAGTTGATGCTGCAGTAGTCTTAATCTGCTGGATTACAGTAGTCGATTTATGTGGTAGCTGTTCAGAGAATGTTGCAGTTGATATTGCTACAGATGGAGTATGAATTGCTGTAGTTTTTGTTGTTCTTGATGTTGTCGCTGCTCTTTCTTTCTGTGGTGGTGGTTGTTGGAATTAGAGTTGTGGGCAAGGGACTTCGCACTTCTGGTCACTTCAGATCTGGGTGCTTCAGTTGTGGCTTTTGGCACCTCACTTGATGTTGTGGTCGTTGGTACTATAATTGTTGTTATTGAGCTTGTCACTGCCACAGGTGTTGTTGAGGTTGCTGCTGATTGAGTTGTTATCTCCAAGGTTGCTGATCTTTCTAGATGGTAGTTTCGGCTCCGTGTGCCTCAGCTACTGTGGTTGTGGTAACTTCACTTGTTACTGTTGAGGTTGATGGCATAACAGTTATAGGTTGAGTTGCTGAGACCATCTCAGTTGTGGGTGTTGTGGGTGGCTCCTCAGTTTTGGTTGATGGCAGTTGAGTTTTTGTTGTTGGTGTTGGTTCCTCTGTTATGGGCAATTGTGTAATGGTTGTGAATGCCCCAGTTATGGTTGTGGGTTGTGTGTAGTAGGCAGCCTCAGTAGAGGGTCTTAGTGTCAGCGCATGAGTTATAGCTGTTGGTTTCATCGTTTCTTGTCCTTCATTGATTGTTTTGGGTGTTTTGGTTGTAGCTGAGGATGTGGTAGTTGTGGGTTTATCAATTGTGGTTGTGGTTGAGGTCACCTCAGTTGTAGTCCTTGAGGCTGTTGTGGTTGAGGGTTCTTGAGTATCAGTAGTCAGAGCCTGAGTTGTATCATCAGTTTCTGTTGTGCTTGTGGGTTCTTGAGTTTCAGTAGTCAGAGCCTGAGTTGCAGAATCAGTTTCTGCTGTAATTGTCGGTTCTTGAGTTCCAGTAGTCAGAACCTGAGTTGTAGTTTCAGTTGCTGTTGTGCTTACCGGTTCTTGAGTTCCAGTAGTCGAAGCCTTCGTATCAGTAGTCAGAGCCTGAGTTGTATCATCAGTTTCTGTTGTGCTTGTGGGTCCTTGAGTTTCAGTAGTCAGACCCTGAGTTATAGCATCAGTTGCTGTTGTGCTTGTGGGTCCTTGAGTTTCAGTAGTCAGACCCTGAGTTATAGCTTCAGTTGCTGTTGTGCTTGTGGGTTCTTGAGTTCCAATAGTCAGAGCCTGAGTTATAGCTTCAGTTGCTGTTGTGCTTGTGGGTTCTTGAGTTTCAGTCATCAGACCCTGAGTTATAGCTTCAGTTTCTGTTGTGCTTGTGGGTTCTTGAGTTTCAGTAGTCAGAGCCTGAGTTGTAGCTTCAGTTCCTGTTGTGCTTGTGGGCTCTTGAGTTTCAGTAGTCAAACCCTGAGTTATAGCATCAGTTTCTGTTGCGCTTGTGGGCTCTTGAGTTTCAGTAGTCAGACCCTGAGTTATAGCATCAGTTGCTGTTGTGCTTGTGGGCTCTTGAGTTTCAGTAGTCAGACCCTGAGTTATAGCTTCAGTTCCTGTTGTGCTTGTGGGCTCTTGAGTTTCAGTAGTCAAACCCTGAGTTATAGCATCAGTTTCTGTTGCGCTTGTGGGCTCTTGAGTTTCAGTAGTCAGACCCTGAGTTATAGCATCAGTTGCTGTTGTGCTTGTGGGCTCTTGAGTTTCAGTAGTCAAACCCTGAGTTATAGCATCAGTTGCTGTTGTGCTTGTGGGCTCTTGAGTTTCAGTAGTCAGACCCTGAGTTATAGCTTCAGTTCCTGTTGTGCTTGTGGGCTCTTGAGTTTCAGTAGTCAAACCCTGAGTTATAGCATCAGTTTCTGTTGCGCTTGTGGGCTCTTGAGTTTCAGTAGTCAGACCCTGAGTTATAGCATCAGTTGCTGTTGTGCTTGTGGGTCCTTGAGTTTCAGTAGTCAGACCCTGAGTTATAGCATCAGTTTCTGTTGTTCTTGTGGGTTCTTGAGTTCCAGTAGTCAGACCCAGAGTTATAGCATCAGTTGCTGTTGTGCTTGTGGGTCCTTGAGTTTCAGTAGTCAGACCCTGAGTTATAGCTTCAGTTTCTGTTGTTCTTGTGGGCTCTTGAGTTTCAGTAGTCCGACCCTGAGTTATAGCATCAGTTGCTGTTGTGCTTGTGGGTCCTTGAGTTTCAGTGGTCAGACCCTGAGTTATAGCTTCAGTTTCTGTTGTTCTTGTGGGCTCTTGAGTATCAGTAGTCAGAGCCTGAGTTATAGCATCAGTTGCTGTTGTGCTTGTGGGTCCTTGAGTTTCAGTAGTCAGACCCTGAGTTATAGCTGCAGTTTCTGTTGTGCTTGTGGGCTCTTGAGTTTCAGTAGTCAGAGCCTGAGTTATAGCATCAGTTGCTGTTGTGCTTGTGGGTCCTTGAGTTTCAGTAGTCAGACCCTGAGTTATAGCTGCAGTTTCTGTTGTGCTTGTGGGTCCTTGAGTTTCAGTAGTCAGACCCTGAGTTATAGCATCAGTTTCTGTTGTTCTTGTGGGTTCTTGAGTTCCAGTAGTCAGAACCTGAGTTGTAGTTTCAGTTGCTGTTGTGCTTACCGGTTCTTGAGTTCCAGTAGTCGGAGCCTGAGTTGTAGCTTCAGTTTCTCTTGTGCTTGTGGGCTCTTGAGTTTCAGTAGTGAGACCCTGAGTTATAGCATGAGTTGCTGTTGTGCTTGTGGGTCCTTCATTTTCAGTAGTCAGACCCTGAGTTATAGCATCAGTTTCTGTTGTTCTTGTGGGTTCTTGAGTTCCAGTACTCAGAACCTGAGTTGTAGTTTCAGTTGCTGTTGTGCTTACCGGTTCTTGAGTTCCAGTAGTTGGAGCCTGAGATGTAGCTTCAGTTTCTGTTGTGCTTGTGGGTTCTTGAGTTCCGGTAGTCAGAGCCTGAGTTGTAGTTTCAGTTGCTGTTGTGCTTGTGGGTTCTTGAGTTCCAGTAGTCAGAGCCTGAGTTGTAGTTTCAGTTGCTGTTGTGCTTGTGGGTTCTTGAGTTTCAGTAGTCAGAGCCTGAGTTGTAGTTTCAGTTGCTGTTGTGCTTACCGGTTCTTGAGTTCCAGTAGTTGGAGCCTGAGTTGTAGCTTCAGTTTCTGTTGTGCTTGTGGGTTCTTGAGTTCCAGTAGTCAGAGCCTGAGTTGTAGTTTCAGTTGCTGTTGTGCTTGTGGGTTCTTGAGTTCCATTAGTTAGAGCCTGTGTTGTAGTTTCAGTTGCTGTTGTGCTTGTGGGTTCTTGAATTCCAGTAGACAGAGCCTGAGCTGTAGCATCAGTTTCTTTTATGCCTGTGGGTTCTTGAGTTTCAGTAGTTGGACCCTGAGTTGTAGCTTCAGTTGCTGTTGTGCTTGTGGGTTCTTGAGTTCCAGTAGTCAGAGCCTGAGTTGTAGTTTCAGTTGCTGTTGTGCTTGTGGGTTCTTGAGTTCCAGTAGTCAGAGCCTGAGTTGTAGTTTCAGTTGCTGTTGTGCTTGTGGGTTCTTGAGTTCCAGTAGACAGAGCCTGAGTTGTAGCATCAGTTTCTTTTATGCCTGTGGGTTCTTGAGCTTCAGTAGTTGGACCCTGAGTTGTAGTTTCAGTTGCTGTTGTGCTTGTGGGTTCTTGAGTTCCAGTAGTCAGAGCCTGAGTTGTAGTTTCAGTTGCTGTTGTGCTTGTGGGTTCTTGAGTTCCAGTAGACAGAGCCTGAGTTGTAGCATCAGTTTCTTTTATGCCTGTGGGTTCTTGAGTTTCAGTAGTCAGACCCTGAGTTGTAGCTTCAGTTTCTGTTGTGCTTGTGGGTTCTTGAGTTCCAGTAGTCAGAGCCTGAGTTGCAGCTTCAGTTTCTGTTGTGCTTGTGGGTTCTTGAGTTCCAGTTATGGGCACCTGCACCTGAGTTATGGTTGTTGGTTTCTCAGTGGTGAGCACCTGAGTTGTGGCTTTATGTGCCCCAGTTGTTGTTACCGTTGAGGTTTCTGTTGAATCACTTGTAGGTACACTTGTGGTTGAAGTTGTGGGTGTCTCAGTGGTGGTGGTGGTTGTTGTAGTGGTGGTAGTAGCTGTTGAAGTAGTAGTTTCTGAAATTTCTTCAATTATTTGGTGGCACATACAGTATAGATAAAAAATGTCCCATCGCTTTTTCAGCCTTCACTCAAACGTTTCGTTCTCAGTCACTTCTTTACCGATTTGGCTCAAATTTTCAGCAAAAATTAACAACATGGTTGGCTAAATATTCTGCAAGTTTAGTGCCAAAATTCCGACTCATACTGGTGTTATGACCCGAAAACTAGGAATGAGGGTGGTCCACGCAAATTAATTTTTTTCGGTAATACAAGGAGTACAGTCCTGAAACTTGCAGGAATGATTGTTGTTGCTATTGGGCATAACATACTAAGCGGGCAGCCCTGTAGCTCAAAGGGCACTAAAATGGGGGAATTTCAAAAACATGAGTGAAAATCCCATAGTTAAGAAATCTGCACCTTCTAGAATCAAAGCACTGAATCTCTTGTTAATCAACATAGATTGTAGCAGGAAGTTCGACAAATAAATGAACCTGATATTTCAGCTCTGTTCCACACCATAGAAACCATCCCTGCAGCGTTTTTTTGAAAATTTAAAATCTTTAGAATCTTTAGAACTTGCAGGAATGATTGGTGTTGCGGATTTCTTAACAATGGGATTTCACTCTTGTTTTTGAAATTCCCCAATTTTAGTGCCCTTTGAGCTACAGGGCTGCCTGCTTAGTATGTTATGCCCAATGGCAACACCAATCATTCCTGCAAGCTTCAGGCCTGTACTCCTTGTATTACCGAAAAAAATAAATTTGCGTGGACCACCCTCATTCCTAGTTTTTGGGTCGTAAAACCAGTATGAGTCGGAATTTTGGCACCACACTTGCAGTATATTTAGCCAACCATGTTGTTAATTTTTGCTGAAAATTTGAGCCAAATCGGTAAAGAAGTGACTGAGAACGAAACATTTGAGTGAAGGCCGAAAAAGCGATGGGACATTTTTTTTATCTATACTGTATATGGATGTCAAGCTGCTAACTGCACCATTTGACATAATAAATGAAGGGCACAGTGCAAAATGTGCTACAAAACTTAAAATCGCACAACTTGTGTACCTTCACATGTCAGCGTCATGTCCCAGTTGCCATCAATACTGCAGGTGACAATTTCAAACTGACTCTCCGTGCTGAGTTTGAATCCAATCAAGCAGCTGACATTGACCTGAGTGCCAGGAAGAGCTTTGTTGATATTTTTGTTCATGTAGTCTGGATTGTCCACTTCTAATCCAGTGAGCAATGGACACGCAGCTGAAATTTTTTAAGTAGAACAATACGAAATGCCGCACAGAAAACAAACCACTGCATGCCAAGCTGTTCAATGGAACCTCCGTGACACCATCTTTCAGCATCCACTGATTTGGTCCTGAGCACGTAAGATTGACTGTTGGCCACCAACTTGATGCCTGATTGGGGTGGTTGTCATTAGCGCAGGTGAAACTGACAGTTGTGTTTTTGAATGTGAACATGTTGCTGCTGATATCCGGGTCTGTGATAAAGTTGGCAATGCTTGCTATTGAAGTGACTGGGCAAGTTGCTGAAAGCACATCTTTCGGCTGGATCAGTCCATTACACAGGCTCAAATACCTGTGCAATTCACGGTTTCTGCAGCCGGAGACCATGTTCCGTCAGCGTTGCATGTCATTTCAACTGGCGTTCCTTCACGGTTTGCTGCATGGTTGATATTACACTTCACTTCAACAGATTCGGTTGGCAGCTTGTTAATTGGTGCTGGGCTCACATTGCCATTGTTTACAGTGAATGTGGGACAGACTGAAAATGTGAAATCATTCCACAACTCTATTGATACATAAAACAGGTGATTAATCAGAGACGTGTGGAGTGATTGGGTCTGAGTCCGGCTGGGTAGTATTGAGGTATTGGGCCACAATTCTGAGCAAAGGAATTTTAGTATCTGAGTTTACGAAAAATGATGAAGAATTGGTAGAGAGTTGTTTCACAAAAATGGATGGGGTAAGTGGGGCAAAAGGGCTATAAACCACACTGATTCATCAATATATGTATGCCAGCAATGCAGCATTGACATTTCTAGGTACCTATTTGGACACACTGCAGCGACTTGTCCCAAGTTCCGTTCTGCTGACAGGTAGCCACTTCGTTTGCATTTCCAGACCTCAGTTGATAGCCAGAATTGCACGAAAGCGTTACATTTGCTCCAGGTACAGCCCTGTCGATTACTGAGTTGTAGTAAGTGGGAGGAGTAAGCACAAATTCGCTGGGATCAAATAGACTGCATGCAGCTGAAAACAGCCAAATATCTGTTCAATGGGATTCAAGTTCAGAGCTCTTGATCGTACCATTGCAGCTGAGACTGCTCAGTGGAGTCTGCCCAGAACCAGAGTCAACTGTCCACTGACCGGGACCATCGCAACGTACTTGTACCGATGACCACCAGGTAGACTGCTGATTTGGATAGAGACCATTGATACAGTTGAACATAGTGAAATTGGTAATAAAAAGAAACTGACGATTGGTGATATCTGGCACTGTTATGGAGCTGGAAATGCTGGTCAATGGTTCAATAGGGCATGTTTCTGTAATCCGATACAATATAGTTGCATTACGATGCAGATGGGCCTATGTAGTACAGACCTGTGCATTTGATTCCAGCGGGATCTGGTGACCAAACAGCTCCAGCTTCACACTTGAGCGCAATTGCACTTCCAGCAGAATCGGCTGCATAATTAGGATCACATGTCACTGCTACACTGCCACCAGCCATTACGCTGCTTGGAACTGGATTCATGTCAGAATTTTGAACTGTGAATGTCGGACAGTAAGCTGAAGAATTAGACAAGCTATCAGAATCAGAACAATGCGGGTGATTTTCTATTTTCATCTTCTAAAATTATGGCCCTTCAAAAACTGCGATTTTGACCATTTTGCCCATGAGGTCCCAAATTCAAAACGGAATAACTCCTTCCTTCTCTAGCGGACCGATCCGATCGTTTGAATGGAGGTTGTCAGACACCAGAAAATAACACCAAAAACCCCTGCCGACCCAACTTTGAGGGGGTGTAGCTCTGGTTCCAGGGGGGTGCTGGTGGACGGGCATGCACCGTTGGTCTTCGATTGAGCTCTATTTTAACATATTTTAGTATGAGCCAGATTTGTGAGACGACCCTACTTCCCCCGTCTCTTCGGCACCTTGCTGACTTTCTCACAAAATGCATCTTAAAGGACTATGTACCGGAGAGTGCTGCATTGGGTACCCGGGTACAGTAACCAGCACTTAGCATTTTCCGCAACAAAAATGAGATCCAGATAGTGTACCCGGTACACTAACTGGCACTTAGCCAAATCATGTTAAACTGCTTGTTTTCACGATTTCTGAGCAAAAATGCAATTTTTCAATCGAGATTACTGTTTCTGCCATGAAAATGAGAGTGGTTGGTCAAAGTTTCCATTCTTGTGAGGTTTGTATCAGCAAAAACGATTGAAAATTCGCAAAAATATACGTAGACCTGCTTTAAATCTACCGTAATGTTGGAAATTTTGGACACCCATGAAATAAAATCTGTCTCCAAATAGTGTACCCCGGGTACACAATCCGGCACTAAGTGCCAGTTAGTGTACCCCGGGTACGCTATCTGGAGGGGTACCTTATGCAGCACTCTCCGGTAATACAGTTGGCAATTATTAGGATTTTCAGATATACAGGGTCCGCCAAAAAACAACCCCGCAGATTTTTCGCTGTAGCAACCACAAATCTCAATCGATTTCAATGAATCTTGTTTTAAATGAAAGATAAATAAATTCTTCAAAGATTGGTGAAACTTTCATTAGATAATCTGCTTAGTTCCTGAGGTATTTGCCCTCAAATTCAAAACAGAGATTTTGACAATGAACAATAGTGAATAAAAACAATCCAGCAGAGTTTTTACTTGTGCAACCAACATCAATTTCTAGCGATTTGAATGAATCCTTTTTCAATAAAAGGTTGATAAATTGGTGAAAGATCGGTGAACTTTTTGGTAAGATAATCTGCTTAGTTCCTGAGATAGCCCTCAAAGTCGAAACAGATTTTGGCAAAGAGCAAGCGCGACTCAGTTGCACTTCACAGTAAAACAGATTCCTACTGCTGAGGGCTAACGAGACTTTACTGGTGGTGTAAACCGAGCGTGTCTTTCTCCAATAAGCCTCCAATAGCCATCAGCAGTAGTACAGTATGGCAGCAGTACCATGTATACTACCACTACTGTTGCCGAACGTAGGGGTACCATATGTGGTACACTACATACATGTAACAGGTCATCCGCCGATGGGGGGAGGGGGGTTGGGGGGGGGTCTGGCGCCGGCCGGGGGGGTCTGAGCCAAAATTTGGGGGGAGGGGGGTGGGCACTAAAAAACGCTCAAAAATCGAAAAAATCGCAATTTTTTGGCTAAAAAATGCAAAAATCGCTAATTTGGGCTGAAATACAGCTAAAAAGTGCTGTTTTGCAAACGATTTTGGCAATTTTTGTGTGTGAAATTGTAAAAAATTGCAAAAATTTGCTCGAAAATTTACTTGCCAGAAAAATCGGAGGGGGGCGGTGAAATCGTCTCGGGGGGCATCCGGGGGGTCTGGCCTAAGTCGGGTGGGGGGCCGACCCCCCAGACCCCCCTGTTACATGTATGGTACACTACCACCACTGTGGCTGACCGTAGGAGTACCGTATATGGTGCCTGGACCGTACACAGCGTAAAGTGCCTGAGTGTATTACCTTTCACATCATACATTCGAATCCTTTTCATAAACCATGTGCCGCATGAATCCACCTCAGGACGATCAACACACTTTCGTGCAATGCGACCACACCGAGCTTGCAAAGTAGTTGGATTGCAGTAGCACAAATCTTGATATATACCTAAAAGGCTGTTCAGAATCCGCTCGGTTTCTGTTTTGTGCAAAAGTTGTCGATTTTCTTAGATCCGTTCGTCTCTAGCTTGACATAGTCTTGTGGGTTTCAACACGAAAACAACTATAAATATCGATATCGATATCAATCGATATTGAGCTGAAAACATCGATATCGATATGGGGCCGTGCAACCCCCTTCCCCATTGTAATCGGTTGTCATCATTTTCCAAACCTCCCTCTAAATGCGAAAAAATGACGCCACTTTTTTCCACCACCCCCCCCCAAATTCGCAAAAATTCATGCATTAAAATTAGCAAATTTTGCGATAATAGTTCTTAGATTCTTCTAGTTATTCTTCTAAATTTTTTTAGATTTTCCCGTATTTAGAAACAGTTTGTTTTTAGAAGATTTTTCGTTATTTTTAAGAAACTGAAAAAGAAATTCGAAAATCTATTAATTTATCACAATTCAGTGAAAATGCCATCAACACAGTTATTATGGGCTACATGAATTGAAAACAGTAAGATATCCAGGTAAGTGTAGTGTAGGTAGGTATACCTGTTTGGTGGAGGTAGAAAGAAGAAACTGTCGAAAACAAGAGAAAAAAATTCTTTACTAAACGTGTCTAAATAGAGTCCTGCGCATGCTGCCTCTTTTCAAGGCCTGGCCTCACCACGGCCCAATCAGGGCGAGAAAACTTTTACAAAATTAGCTTCAAAACCGCTTTTGAAAGCATTCTGAGTATAGTATTAACAGAAATTAGGAGGTACTGTTAACTGAAGCGGTCTGGTTGGACAACGGCTCAAGCAAGGCGAGAAAATTTTTAAAAATTAGCCTTCTTACGCGTTTTTTAATGAACAAAACGGTCGTAAACTACCATGTGATGCCTTCTGTTTGTACCTGATACCTGTACCTGTTTCAGTCCAAAAATACCCAAAATCAGGTAGGTACAGTTCGAAAGTACCCGATCAGGTATTAGGTAGGTATCAGGTGGGTATTGCAAATCTACCTGATAATCAGGCACAGGTACAGGTATACCTGATCCACAGTACTGGCCTGGAGTATCAAATTTCGAGTCCGCCCGGATGACATTTTGCGCCAGACGGTCTGGCCCGTTTCGGGAGAAAAATCGCCTAAAAATCTTGCAAAATCACTTGTGCAAGAACTGCGTGCAGTACAGTACGTAGAAAAGAAACCTTTCTAATGATGCAACAAACCTAACATGAAACAGATTTAAAGAAAAGCTTGTTTTGGCTAAAGTACAACCTAGATTTTAAAATATAACCTAATCCATCCCGGGCAGGCTCGGAACATCCATCCGGGCAATCCAATCGGAACAACGAGTCAGAATTCTCTGCTGGGCGGCCTGTGCAGGGCTCTAATGATGACCAGAATGCGTTTTAAATGCGTTTTTTGAAAGTTAATTTTTCAAAATTTTCACGCCCTTATTGGTCAGAATCCCAACCAGGCCTCCTCATGCTACTAAAACTGTTAAGAGCCATATTTTTTAAGAACCGGGCAGGTCCCCTTATAAGGGCGGAACATGAAATTTTCTGACCTATACTTTTTATGTGATGAATCAATCAGTCAGGCACTTACCGCCGTTTATGGTACCGACACCATATAAAGTGCCAGTACCATATATGGTACCTGTACCGAGGGTAGTGGTACCATATATGGTACCGACACCATATAAGGTGCCGGTACCATATATGGTCCCCCCACGTTCGGCGACTGTGGTGGTACCATACATGGTACCCCTACCCATGGCCATGGGTACCACTACCATATATGGAACGAAATCTGAACAGAGTGGTACCATATATGGTACCGGTACCGATAACAACGCGAAGGTAGGGGTACCACATACTGTATGGTACCACCACCACAGGCCCCGAACTTGGGGCTACCATATACGGTACCGGTACCATATAAGGTGACGGTACCATATATGGTACCACTACCACAGGTACCGGTACCATATATGGTACCACTACCACAGGGACCGGTACCATATATGGTACCGGCACCTTATATGGTGTCGGTACAATAAACGGCGTTAAGTGCCTGACTGTGTTTAGTAGAAAACACCACCACTGTGGTATTTTTGCTCTGCGATACCGCTTGGGGTATTTATGGCCAAAAACGTGATTTTGGACATTTTCAACTGGTTCTCCAGTGCGCAATTGCCGATCGCGGTCATATCTTCAGCATAAATTAGTCTTACTATGACCACTGCACCCACAAAGATCTATCTTGCGTAGTATATGTAGACTCCAAGTAGATCAGACTTTACTTGGGTTAGATGCGTATAGACAAAGGGGCTAATAACACAACACAACAGCTCTATGTATAAACACCACACAAGAATATCATTACAACAGGATGCATATCATGCATTCACATGCTACAGTAGTGGACCCCACAAAGTTTGGGGCTGATTGATTCAGGCCAGCGTGAATACGGTTGATTTTAGGGGTTATTTTAAAAACTGAAAAATAATTTTTGAGGTCCCTTGCAGATTTTGGCCATACTTTTGTTGTTGCAACTTTTTGTCCTTTCGGACTAGGAGTAGCCAACTGCTATAGAGCAGGAAGAGACACAAGGTCTGGCAGCCTCCTTAACAACAACCCTCCCCTTTTGCTGTCGGTATGTGCAAGACAGCTAAGGTTTGGTCCCCATTTATCTACTTGCCATTGCTGACTTTCGACGGCCTGGGTTGGGCTTTGTGCCCACTACTTCCCATCGCCTCAACAGGTTTCGAACCCACAAACACACCGCTTCCACGGGTGCCGGAGCCGCCGTGACACACGGGATAGCGTAAACTACATTTGTACCCATGGCCAAGACGCGACGCGACTTTTAGGGTAGATCCAAGTAGAACACGTCGCCCTGTACACGTTGGTGTTTTAACTTTTTTTTTAGCATCGGCCCCGTTTTTGAGTTATTCATGTTTTAATTTTCAAAAAAAATTTGCGGTATCATTTAGAATCATTCACAATTCCGGTCTCCATGAAGCTAGAGCGGCCCGCTGTAAAGCGTTAGACGTAGAATGTGATGGGCTATCCAACCATATTCGCGAAATCGATCTAGGACCACTTATGCCAGAGTGGCACTAAGTCAAAATTTCGATCGAAAATGACGCAAGCTCCGACCTGGTTTTCTTCAGATTTTGACACCTGCTGCCGAACTAATTGGTCAAATGGCGTAGGTTAGGCCATCAAATGATAGCTGAGATTCTTGCGATTCCGAAAATGACTAAATTTTTGCTCTAGAGTGTTTTGTTCTCACGATATGGGCATTTAAAAATATATTTGCGAAGAAAATAACTGCTCTTGTTATATCATCGTGGTCTGAAAGGTGACTCAAATCAATCATATGCAGGATACATAGCCGTGAAATCTGCATCACCTAATGCAGTTTTCAACACTAATTATAAAAATTAGAGTGGTTTTTCAATATAACCAGTCCTGATCGACTTATTTTCTCCTGGTGCCCGGCATTCACATCCTCAGTGATTTATGAAAGCGAAGCATCAAGTGCTTCCTATTAGTTACATTTTGCTTCACTGATTCTGAATATGATCTTTTTTTGGCGCTAGAACAACTCAGTCGGTAGTTATGGACATCTGAAGATTCATCAACATATACACTTTTGAGAGCCATAATCTTAAAATAGATAAGCTGTGTTTCAATAGTTCTGAAGGGAATAATCTACAGTACCATCAATTAATAGTGTTCCTAGGCTACTTTGGCCTGCTGATTTCAGAAATGACCTTAATTTTTCTGTATAAGCTTGAGATTTTGAGATATAACACTATCTCCTTATTACACTATGGTAAACTTGCATCTTGAAATTGGAAGTGTATAAAGTAAAACTAAGGTCGTTTCTGAAATTAGCAGGTCAAAATAGGTCAAAATAGGCAAAATGATAGTAGATTACTTTCAGAAGTGCCGAAACACAGACTGTCTATTTCAAGACTGCAAGCTAGAAATTGGGTCATTTTCGATCGAAACTTTGACTTGATGCCACTCTGGCATAATTTCGCGCATAGGGTTGGATAGCCCATCACATTCTACGTTAAACGCTCTACTGCGGGTCGCTCTAGCTTCATGGAAACCGGAATTGTGAATGATTCTATAAGATACCGCAATATTTTTTTAGAAAATTAAAACATGAATAACTCAAAAACGGGGCCGATGCTAAAAAAAGTGAAAACACCAACGTGTAGAGGACGACGTGTTCTATCTACCTTAAAAGTATGGCCAAAAACCGCGAGGGACGTCAAAAAATTATTTTTTACTTTTTAAAATAACCCCTAAAATCAACGGTATTCACGCTGGCCTGAATCAATCAGCCCCAAACTTTGTGGGGTCCACTACTGTAGTATGTGAATGCATGATATGCATCCTGTTGTAATGATCTTCTTGTGTGGTGTTTATACATAGAGCTGTTGTGTTGTGTTGTGTTTATTAGCCCCTTTTGTCTATACACATCTAACTCAAGTAAAGTCTCATCTACTTGGAGTCACATCAATCAATCAATCAATCAATCTTTACTTCCTTGGAGTCTACATATACTACGCAAGATAGATCTTTGTGGGTGCAGTGGTCATAGTAAGACTAATTTATGCTGAAGATATTACCGCGATCGGCAATTGCGCACTGGAGAACCAGTTGAAAATGTCCAAAATCACGTTTTTGGCCATAAATACCCCAAGCGGTATCGCAGAGCAAAAATACCACAGTGGTGGTGTTTTCTACTAAAGACCTATTGATTCATCACATAAAAAGTATAGGTTAGAAAATTTCATGTTCCGCCGCCTGCCTGGGTCTTATAAAAAATGGCTCTAAAATTTAAGCTAAGAATGCCTTTCAACTGCGTTTTTTGAAGGCTAATTTCTCAAAATTCCCCTATGAGACAAAACTGACGTCAACATGGCCGAACCCCCTCCCCCTAACGAACGACGTCATTTTTGCACAGACCCTAAGCAAAATGCTCGTTTGTTTTTGGAATGCGTTTAAGCAAAAGAAAAATGCGCATTTGCAGTTAGAATGCGCATACTTATTTGAAAAATACGATATTAAGCAACAGTACTTACCGATTGACCGTTGTTGGCAGTAGTTATAACAATCGGACACAGACCACCTCGTCAACTGCTTCGTCGCTACCGATGGCTTGCTATAGCACTCAGGATGCAGGGTATATTCTAAACACAGAATATAATGTTACGTATTACTCATTTTGAACTGTAAATTTTCAAAGCAATTTTCAATTTAAGCAGCAAACACTGATGACAGGTCCATTTTACTGCTTTTGTTGTTACTGATTCAATTGATACAGTATGCTACAGCATGGCAAAATTGCCCTCAACAAACATCATACAAACAGGTAAACTGAAACTCAGGAATTGTTGATGAAGTTCATCGCAAAATAGGTTCGCCCGCAAATCACAAGTTGAACTTGTTCGCACTAAAAATTGATTACGGGCTCTCAAAATGATATCACGGCAGTGAGCTATCCGCTGCTCCAATTGTGCCACCTGCCGAACTCCTCCTTCGCATAAAAGACAGCCGGTCAGGGTTGCTACAGTAGCTTGGTGAATTTTGTTCGGCGGTAGGGCGGTAGCCGGACAAACGGCGCGGTCCTCTCCTTGATCTGCTCAGTTCGTTGTCTGTTCGGACAGTAAATTTACTACTACTTGTGGCAGTCTATGTGAGAAACTTTCGTCTGAGGGTTGGCAGACAAATCTGAGGAATCTCGGAATTTTTTTCGGTTGAAAGAACTCTATGGGATTTTGTTATGGCTTGTTAGAAAGGCCACTTCAAGTAGTTTCTAGGGATTCTATCGGATTTTTAAAAGATTGGATTGATCTGGTACAATCGGCCCTAAACTTTAACAGGCCATATCTCAAACTTGAACATAGTATCTCAAATAGTGACTATCATATTCGGAATCTCCGTTCTTTTGTACATCTAAAGGTACCAACGATTTTTATATAGAATTGCAATCTGACAGTCAAACGATCATTTGAAGGTAGGGTGGTCGGACACTTTCAAAAATCGAGTTTTTAGCTTTTCGGTCAACCCCAAAATTTGTCTAGCTGTCATTCGCCATTCCATTTGCCAATTATACCAGTGATGGCTTATTTGAAAACTAGTATGACTGACTCATCGATATTTATTCCTGGTCAAATATTTTTGAGGAATTATGTCCTTGACTTTGGCATCAAATCAGGTGCCTATCCATTTATGGTCCTCACTTGGGAAGGGTGGAAAATCGTCTCTTAGATAGGGATGCAGTCTGGCAGGGTATGGCCCAAGTCGCCATAGCAGGTGGGGCCAGACACACGGCTATGCGAGATATTGGTAGGCGATTTCATGGTTTGTACACGGCAAACATTGCACCCCGATTTTCCTGGCATGTGGTTTTGCCTTTTGAACTAGCCTTATCTATAATTAATGTGCTTTCAACTGGGTTCCGCAAATAATACATTTTTGAGATACGGCTTGCGAAACTCAAGGACAAACAGATCATAATTCGTCAAAAATATTTTTTGATGGAATCGCGAATGACAGCTAGACAAACTTTGGGGGCTGACCGAAAAGCTACAAAAACCTGGTTTTTGAAAGTGTTTGGCCACCCTACATTCAACTGATCGTTTGACTATCGAAGTGCAAGTCCATATAAATGCGGTTGATACCGCTAGACGCAGAAACGAACGGAGACACCGAATCTGCCTTCAGCTGCTTTTGAAAATAGTTCGCTTTTGAGATACGACTCGCCAAAGTCCAGGACAAATTTGCACATAATGCCTCAAAATTTTTTGACCAGCAACAAAACCATCATAGAATACATCACATTAGTTTTCGAATAGTGTACCAGGGTACCCAAAGCAGCACTCTCCGGTAGGGTTGGGGTATTATTTTCACCAAAACTTGTGCATAAACTCTAAATGCTTTAGTCCTACTGTAGTTTTACACTTGATGCATGCCTTATGACTATGAGATGTCTGACTGACTGTAGTATTAACTATGCCTGACAGCGTTTTCATAGGGCAAGCTGGTTTCTAATAAGCCGTGCGCGGCTTACTGGAGGGAGGGCGCGGCTTATTTCTTTCAAGTCTCCTGTACTGTTGTTTAATACCGGATTTTTCAAATGCGTATGCGTATGCGTATGCGTATACGCATTCCAACTACAAATGCGTATGAGTTTGCGTATACGCATTCCAAAAACTAATGCGTATTTTGCGTAAGGCGTATGCGTAATGCGTAATCTAGAAACATTTGGAAAGTTCACTGAACAGCCATACATGTAACAGGTCATCCGCCGATGTGGGGGGGGGGCTGGGGGGGGGGGGGGGCCGGGCGCCGGCCGGGGGGGGTCTGAGCCAAAATTTTGGGGGAGGGGGGTGCCACTAAAAAACGCTCAAAAATCGAAAAAATCCCAATTTTTCGGCTAAAAATTGCCAAAAATCGCTGATTTGGGCTGAAATACAGCTAAAAAGTGCTGTTTTGCAGGCGATTTTGGCAATTTTTGTGCGTGAAATTGTAAAAAATTGCAAAAATTTGCTCGAAAATTTACTTGCCAGAAAAATCGGAGGGGGGGGGGGGGGGTGAAATCGTCTCGGGGGGGGGGGGGGGGTCCCCATCCGGGGGGGGTCTGGCCTATTTCGGGTGGGGGGGGGGGCAGACCCCCCCCAGACCCCCCCTGTTACATGTATGTGAACAGCCTTTTTTCACTAAGGTATGTTTTTCTGTCTAGTTTTAGAGGCGGTATAAGTTATTTAAGACCGAGCCAGAGGCCTGAGGATAAATGCATGTACGGTAAACATATTAGAGACAGCAGCAGAGAGGGAGTTTAATTAGTAAAAATTAGCCTTCATAAATTTTTTTCAAATGGTAGGTATTCTGAGCGTAAATTGTAAACTACACAGAAAACGGTTTAATTAATTTGAACAGACCTAGTTGGGCTTCTTCCCGACCAGGGCAGAAAAATTTCGATAAATTAGGCTTAAAAACGCACTTACAAACACATTCTAAGCATAAGATAGACAGGTGTAGGTTCTGCAGATTTATTCGTTTCACATATTTTTACTCAATTTTTCTTCCTGCATCCACCGCAAATTGGGTACACTACTGATGCCAGCCTTAGCCTATACAGTATGAAAGTGAAAGCTCAAAGTACCAGCCTGAAGACGTATTGTGCAGGCAGACACAATCAAGGCTTCAAATTTTGTAAGAAAATTTCGAACTTCTTACTATACACTGCTCAAAGTGAGAATTTGCTAACAACTTCAACAATTTTGTGCAGGAAATCGAAAAGGTAGCCAATTTTCTGATCCAATACGCATTACGCAAAAATATGCAAACCGTTGACAGAATGCGTAATAATATTGCGTAATGGAATTCAAATGAATATGCGTATGCGTATGCGTATACGCATTCTAAAATGCAATGCGTACTTTGCGTAATGATATGCGTAATGCGTATACGCATGCAACAGTAGTCTCCTGTGACACGTGGCTTATTGGAGCGCGCGGCTTATTAGAATAGTTGGCTTATTGGAATGAACACGGTATTACGGAACACATCTGATCTGTCTGAAATTGACCTAAAATTGCATCGCTTGAAAAAATGTGCAATATACAGGGTGTGCCAAAAAAAAACAACCCAGCAGATTTTTCGCTGTAGCAACTGCAAATCTCAATCGATTTGAATGAATCCTTTTTTAAATGAAAGATAAATAAATCCTTAAAGACTGCTGAAATTTTCATTAATGTACTTTACTTAGTTCCTGAGATATTGGCTCTCAAAATCAAAACAGTGATTTTGGCAGTGAACAAGAGGGATTTTTTTATTATTCTGCACTTTGTAATAAAACGGATTCCTGCTACTGCTAAGGGCTCTTGGAGGCTTTACAGGTGACACAGAAACTCGGTTTACTTCAACACTAAAGTATCATTAGCCCTAGCCTACCGTAGCAGTAGGAATCTGCTTTAGTATGAAATGCAATGGAATCGCTCTTGTTCTTTGCCAAAATCTGTTTCGACTTAGAAGGCAAATATCTCAAGAACTAAACTGTGAATCTCAATAAAAATTGCACCAATCTTTGAAGAATTTATCAGTCTTTCATTCAAAAAAGGATTCATTCAAATCGGTTGAGATTCATGGCTGCAAAAGTAAAAAATCTGCTGGGTTGTTCGTATCACTCTTGTTCATTGCCAAAATCTCCGTTTTGACTTTGAGGATAAATATCTCAGGAACTAAGCATGCTATCTTAATAAACCGCACATCAATCTTTCAAGAATTTATTTATCTTTCATTTAAAAAAGGATTCATTCAAATTGGTTGAGATTTGCGGTTGCTACAGCAAAAACTCTGCTGGGTTGTTTTTTTTGGCACACTCTGTAAATAACGCTTGTGATGTTTGTGGCTATACTGCTAAACAACGATTATTATTAATACGGTTGGGTCGCTGACCTACAGTACGTACATACTATAACTGTGCTCACTGTCCACATTCAGAAAGATAAGTGAATCCACTATATTTCCAGTCTCCACTGTCACATTTCACCTGAACAGTGCCGGTGGTGCTGACCTCATCAAAGGCATTGTCTTCATTGGCCAAGTACAATTTTAATGGGGCACAACCTATTGTAACCACAGTCCCAGATGGGTAGACAGCAAGATCTGGATTGAGAACAGTGTATGGCCCATGCTCATCAAAAAAAAACGAAGGATCCATAGTAGAACCACAAGGTGCTGAAAAGTAGGCAGCACAATTGCCAGAGTGGTTGATCTTATGTGACAAAGCACTCACGAGCTGTGGTGGTCGAAGCTGCAGTGGTAGTGGTGACAAAGGCCAGTGGAACCCCAACTCCAACGCCTAAACCAACCCCCAAACCAACTCCGAGTCCATAGCCAAGACCACTTCCCAATTCAACGGCACTTTTCTTGGCACTCAGTTCACTCATCTCCCTTCTTATCGCTGTTTTCACTTGTTTGCCTTCTGTATCAGGCTGTTCTTCCCGTGTCTTCTCTTTTTGCGCTTCCCTTTCTTTTTCCTTACCATCACATTTTTCGTTTGGGGCATGCTTCGCAACAGTACATACTTCTGCTTCAACAACAACATCACTAGAACATACAGAACACAGTGTAATTTGTTGTTTCCTAAACTGAATAATGTGCAAGTTGTACTTATTCTCATTTTCAATGGTCATGTCTCCGATTACTTTGTTTCTTAGATTGAAGGGTTCATCGACATAAATCGTTCTCCAGCTACAGTGGGAGAAAACAGCTGAAGCACTTTCGCAGCAGAACACCAGTGAACTGAAATATTTCTAAGATCTATATTTTTCTAGAGTAAAGTAGAGTCCAACCCATCAAGTAGTTCCTCTGTGGATAAAACGGTTTCTATTCCGGCAATGTAAGCACGCAAACCTGCTCCTTTTTCCCAAGCCTTGCTATCACGACAGGACTTGGCCCAAGTGCAATTCTAAACGACGATTATGCTCATTTTTACAGTAATGACAATGTTGTTGCCCAAGGCGACAAACGAAAAACAACCCTAACACACTGCCACATCTAGGACAACCTTCAATTTAGACACCTTAGCACATGATGGGTGTTCAAACGATGTGCATTCAAGTTCCAGCCAGAACTTTTCTGTATCGGGATCTTTCCATTGCCTTAGGTATCCCAGCTTCTCTCCTGGTTTACAACGATGTTTTGCTGTTGGCTCTTTCTCTGAGGTCACCATCAGAACAGCAGTAGTCAGAAGGACTAATGTTCTAGGTGCCATTGCTCGGAGCAACAAGAGTAGGAAAAAGAACTGGTGGCAAGTAGGGCAACAACTCAAAACAGATTTTAAATGGAAGTTTGTTACACAGCACTAGAAGATTTTTGCTGACGATAACGCTCTGGGCGGTCATGGCCTCACTGTGTGACTGATTATGAGCTGCTGAAAACAAGAAATGACTGATCGACCGCCATCTCGGCCACATTCATCTACTCAAACAACTGGAAATTTCTTACATATAGTGTTGTGGGCATTAACAGGCGTTTTATAAACACCGCGTTTACACGCCTTATGCTGCCTTTCAAATGAGCTGTACATTCCAGTAGGAACAGGCCCTAACAACGAAGCTATACAAATGCATTCATTAGTGCATGTTTATGCATTCAACTGGAATCAGTTCAGTTTTCGGTGGATTTCTCAATCTCGTTCAGCAGAAGATTGTTTTATTATGCTTACAATCGAGCAGAGCAGCAGGGTTCCCCGCAAAGCTACGATACCCCTTTGCAAATGACAAAAGCCATGTGGCGTAGTTGGCTAACCTATCGGAAAGCAAAAAAAAATGAAAGTGGACGGATCGGGAAGTTGTTTCAGACCTATCGGAAAGCTATTTCAGACTCCCTTGAAAACGCGGTTTTAGCCAGTCACAAACTCAAAATTTGTCGTTTTAGATGTTCAGATAACGCTTGCAATTGGAATGATTGAAAAAATAACTTTCAGTCTATCTGTTTACTGCACTAAATCAAGACAAACTGAAAACAACCTATCGAAAGCCGGACAAAACCTATCGGAAAGCTGGACCGTGAACCTAGCCAGAAACTTTCCGATACGTTCAAAACCCGGTCATTTGCAAAAGGATACGATGCTTATATTCTAAAGGTATCTCAAGGAACAAAATGTAGTTATGATGCTTCGACTTTTGACTGGTTTCCTTCCATGCAGACACGGAAAAACTGAAACCAGTCAAAAAAGCCGAATGCTGTCATAGAAAGTCAGACTGATGATTTACTATTGAGTTTGCGCCCACTCAAACTGCACAAGTTTTTCTGGTGACGACAGCAGATTCGCGTGGCTCTCCAAATTTATGAAGCGGGAATCGGAGCGAGCAACTCAGACACAGCGACACTTTGTAAAACTTATGCAAAGTGCCAAGTCCAAGCTGCTCCAGGTTCTAGGCCAGCAAAACGAGTCTGTTCACATTTCTAGCCTCAAATACTGATCTGCTTGCCTAGATTATCAGCTGTCTCTTTTCTTTTTACTTCACCACAAAGTAAATAAAAATGTTATTTGCACCTTAAAAATGGACAGAAAATTACATAGACCAGAACCACATAATACGTTACAAACAAAGAACAAAACTATACATAATTAAAACTACATCATTCATTGTAAACACTGTAAGGAAACCTTTTGTTGATTTTCAACTTTCAAACCCCGAAAGTCTATAGCTCATATGCATGTAGTTGGGGGGCTAATCGTGCCCGATTTTTAGAAAAAAGTCCCCTGAGCCGGTTTTTAGGAAGAGCTGATAAGCCACTTTTGGGTTCTAATTGTAAGTAAAACAAATGTGCACCGGCATTTTTTCAACCAAAACGCGGTTTTCTTAGACATTTTTGAACTGTAAACATGGTTTGAAGACGGCTTTTTCTGGGTCCGAATAGGGTTTGAGGGCCCTTTTTACCAAATAAATATTTTTGGACTCCGAAAACGGTTGGTAAACATATTTTGGACCTGGAAAGTACTGTTATTTAAATATATTAATTAATATTTATTATTAATAGTGCCATTTTAATAGTATTAAATCTATATTAATATTAAAATAGAGCGCCTACTATTATATTAAATTAAATAAAAAATACACAGAGAGCTGAATATTAAAATATATTTTTCGGGAGCTCGACACTGTCAAGCAGCAGCAGGAGTTGTTGCGTCATTCCTCGTCGTCTTTGTCCAACGGTCAGCTGGAAGCCTTTATTGAGCGCGTGTGTCAGCGCGTTTGCGAGAACGTTGTTGCCATGGCCACCAAAGCGGCCGTCACTGCCGCCTCTGAGGCTGTGACGGAGCAAACGGAGAGGCGCGAGAAAAAGAACAATCTTGTGATTGTTGGGTGGCCAGAAAGAGGAAGTGACAAAGACGATCAGTCGGCGCTGGACCTCAGCAAAGTCAAAGACCTCTGTGCGCAACTCGACATTCCATCCGAGTCTGTCAAGGAAGTGTTCCGTGACGGCAGAAAATCCGAAAATGGGCCGCGCATAATCAAACTTCTGTTCCACGACAGGCAGCAAAGCCACCGTCACAAGTTCCTCAGTCAGGCTCGCGGCAAAATGTTGCAGGACACGGACTTTCAAGGCTTGCGGTACAAACCCTTCGTGCGGCCAGATATGACTTTCAAGGAAAGGCAGGCCGACAAAGCGTTGCGTGATGAGCTGAACCGACGTAGGCAAGAAGAAAACAACACCAATCTGGTCATCCGCAAAGGTCAGATTATTGACAAAACAGTTAGCTCGGTAAACTAAATAGGCCTGCCATACCATTAGGATGTGATGAGTTTCTGGACTTTCTCTTGTTTAACGTGCGCGGAGTTCTTGGAAAAATATCTGAGTTGCGCTTTCTTTGTTCCAACTCACCTTGCGCAGTGATTGCTCTAACCGAAACCTGTCTAACAAACTCTGATGAAAATGTGTTGTTCAGTGATATTTTAGCTACGCATAACATTTTTCGAGCAGACGATGCGGCGCGCTTGGGCCGAGGAGGGGGAGTTCTCTTGCTGATTCCCAAATTTCTTAAATGCAAACTGATTAATGCAACGAGCGAAGAATTTTTTGAGTCACTTTGGTTAGACGTTTATGCTTACGGTGACAGAGTTTTGCTTCGTATTGGCCTTTATTACCGTACTCCATCGGCAAATCTGCGAAATTCAACTGATCATCTTATTGACCACTTTGCTCGGTTTCTGGGAAAGAATAAAAGTCCAGTAATTATGTTAGGTGATTTTAATTACCCAGATATTCGGTGGGGAGAAATTGAGCCCGATCTCTCATCTGCCAGTCAGGACTTTCGTATTAGTTCCTTGGAATTTGGTCTAACTCAATGCGTACACGCTCCAACTCATGAGAGGGGTAATATTTTGGATTTATTTTTTGTAAATGAAGAAAAATTGATTCGAAGTCTGGAAATTATTGATCCTTTAGCAATGTCTGATCATTTCGGTCTGAAAGTGTGTATGGGTCCATTTAAAGTCGAGATTAGGTCAAAAGTGTTCAGAAATTTTGCTAAGGCTAATATAGATGCTATTTGCTTGAGCCTTGCTAATGTTGATTGGATTTCAATCTTTAGTTTATGTACGGATGTTGATCAGTTTTGGTCTTCATTTAAATTTGAACTAAATCGAGTAATTGATGAATTTGTGCCCTTGTGTGTTGTTCGATCCAAACAAAACTCCTCCTGGTCTTTCGCTACTCGAAGAGCGCACAAGAGACAAAGGAGGTTGCACGATTTATACAAGAAAAATCGCACTGATGTGCATAAGCAAAACTGGTTAACGGCTGTGCGTGAGGCTAGGAGATTGAAACGTAGAGATGAATTTTTAGCAGAAAATGATATTTTAAAGTCAGGGTCTAGAGATCGCTTCTGGCGATTTGTGAGATCTCGTTTGACCTGTAATACAGAAATTCCTGTGCTTGAGACAGATGCTGGCCTTCCGGTCTCTAATTCTAATGAGAAAGCTGAATTATTTAATAGATATTTTGCCTCTGTGTTTAAACTGGACGATGGTATTCCTTTAGTAACTCATAGCTTAGTTGAACCCCCGGTACTGTCTTATGTAAATGTAGATTTAGTAGATGTAGTAACTCATTTGTCACGGCTAGCATCTAAGAGATCTGCTGGTCCTGACGAAATACCTCAATTTTTTTTGCGAAAACTTAGTTCAGTTATTGCTTTTCCTCTTGAGCGGATATTTAGCTTTTCATTGGCTTCTCAAAAATTGCCTGATGAATGGAAGGTATCTAAGATAATACCATTACATAAGAAAGGTGCCTTTTCAAGTGTTCGAAATTACAGACCGATCAGTCTGCTTTGTGCTTCCAGTAAGGTACTAGAGTCAATTGTTAGGGAACGTTTGGTAAATTATTTACGGACAAATAATAAGATATCGACAGCGCAACACGGATTTTTGAGTAAGCGTTCTACGGTCACCCAATTACTTTCTTGCCTAAATGATTGGACAAGCATGTTGGATGCCCATCAAGTAGTTGACGTAATATATCTCGATATAGCAAAAGCTTTTGATAGTGTTTCTCACCCAAAGTTGTTATTTAAACTTCGACAAATAGGGGTCTCTGGTACCCTCTTAGCATGGTTACACGCCTACCTTGTTGATAGAAAACAATATGTCTACTTGGATGGTAACTCCTCCTCCTTAGAAAATGTCAGTTCTGGTGTTCCCCAGGGCAGTCTGTTAGGCCCTGTTCTCTTTCTAGTTTATATAAATGATCTTGAAAATGTCATACGTTTTTCACATTTGAAGCTTTACGCAGACGACGCAAAGTTGTATTTTGCAACTAACAGGTTTTGCCAAAACGAAGTGCTAAAAGACGATTTACTTCATGTTTATGAGTGGGCTACACAAATGCAATTGGATGTGGCTATCCAAAAATGCTCTGTTTTGCATCTAGGATACGGTAATGCAAGAACAGAATATCAAATTAGAGAAACTTTGCTACCCGCAGTGGATCAAATCGTTGACCTGGGTGTAGTTGTATCCTCTAATTTAAAGTTCTCTAGGCACTGTCATTATATTGTCACCAAAGCATTTCAGGCCATAAATTTAATTTTTCGGGTTTTTCAATCAAGAAACAGAAATTTTCTTTTGCAAATGTTTTTTGTTTTTGTGAGGTCAAAACTTGAATATGCATCTGAGGTTTGGAGTCCATATTTATTAGCAGATATTGATTTGGTAGAAAGAGTGCAACGCTCATTTACTCGCCGTTTACCTGGCTTGGAAACTTTAACTTACCCTGAACGTTTGCGGCAGCTAAAGATTAAATCTTTAGAAGAACGCAGAATAATCAGAGACCTGGTAATGGTTTTTAAGATAGTCAGGGGTCTTGCTGATTTGCCTGTTGAGTGCTTGTTTACTTTTTCCACTGAATCTCGTACTAGAGGTCACAGTTTAAAACTTTATCCTAAGCATTTTCGTCTTGATGTGAGCAAAAGCTTCTTCGCACATAGAGTTGTACATATTTGGAATAAATTGCCTTCTGAAATTATTGAGTCACAGTCTTTGGCTCGCTTTCGCGCAAAATTAGAACATGTTGATTTTTCTAAATACATTCGGGGTAGGGCTCTCGAGCCGGAAATCGGCCCAGCTCGCCCTTCGTTCTGACAGAAATGGTGTGCAGGCTTTGTTGTTGAATAAACTTTATTCTTTATTCTTAAATGTGCACCGGCATTTTTTCAACCAAAACGCGGTTTTCTTAGACATTTTTGAACTGTAAACATGGTTTGAAGACGGCTTTTTCTGGGTCCGAATAGGGTTTGAGGGCCCTTTTTACCAAATAAATATTTTTGGACTCCGAAAACGGTTGGTAAACATATTTTGGACCTGGAAAGTACTGTTATTTAAATATATTAATTAATATTTATTATTAATAGTGCCATTTTAATAGTATTAAATCTATATTAATATTAAAATAGAGCGCCTACTATTATATTAAACTAAATAAAAAATACACAGAGAGCTGAATATTAAAATATATTTTTAATAGTATTTTAATAGCATTTTAATTAGAGTGCGAACTAGTATTGGGTATTGGGTTTTTTATACCCAATACCCAATACTAATTAAGACCTATAAAAAATGAAAAAAATCGCTGTTGAACTGAAAAAGTGACCTGAAAAAATCGAAAAGATTTACCAATGATTAAAAAGCCGTTTTTGCGTTAATAAACTAAAGGTTAAGAATGTCTATACTGTACGCTTTTGTAAGCAGTACACTAGTAATTACTGCAATTTCTCTGTTCTTAAACGTTTGTGATTCAATTGAAATTTGTCATTTTTAGTGATACAGAATGCACAATGTATTAGTGCTGTACACATGGGGTGCGGGTCTGGTACACCCCTTTCTGGTGGAGTACGAAACAGCAGCAAATGTTTCCGTTCTTGGGATACCTTTTACTGTACTGTATCTATGTGTATAAATGTTATACAGAAATACCTAAAAGAAATTTCGCACCATCCTACGTTAACAGAAGGATCACAATTTTCTGCCGTCCGCTTTTTGCCATTGCATTCAAAAATTCTTCTACAGGCAAAAATCCAAACATTGAAACGAACACACGCGCACGCCAGAGGAACAGCAAAAATTAGAGACAGAAAACAACAATGTAATGAAACGAAGAGCCATAGGTTGATTAGATAGTGATGCAAGCATTTGCAATTCGCTGTTTTCCCAAGACTAAAATAGTTCGTAATCAATCGCATTTAGCAACAGTGCCGCATGCGAATTTTTACCAGAAAATTAGTTTTTAGCCAGATCGGTCTGAGGGGTTGCGCTGTGCCGACAGAAAAGTCACTTACTGATTTCTGCATAAGCGGAGGGCAAATGTAAAGCCCAGCACAGTGCTGACCAGAACAGGAACACCCGCAGTGCCCTCAGTGCTGTGTTCTTCTTCGCTTTCTTTGTCCCCTTCTTTTTCTTCCTGCTCCTGATTTCTCGGCCTTTCAACTTTCGTGGCTCTCCTCGTGTGGCTGAAACAGCTCGCAGAATTATTACATATTATACAACTTTGTTGACCAAAAGGATGCTGTGGAGCCGGGCTACTATTGGATTTGTTGAATGAATGGGTAATAAATGTTTTGATAAAATTTACTAAAACCTTTTTTGTACATGGATAAGTCTTCAAATAAAAGCGAAATGTGTAGCTTTTGGGTGCATGTGAATAAAGTTATTGAATTGGCGTAGAAGAATAGCTTGAAAGCATATGAGTTAGGTTAGCTGGACTACTAAAGGAAGGTTATGAAATAAAGAAGGTTGTTCAGAATACCAGAATATTACTTACCTTTTGGTCCGGTAGAACTCTCTTCTTTTTTCTGTCTTCCTGTTGCTGCTTGCTGTTTGGCCCATCTCACCATCCGCGTGCATAAGAGCACCTTCAAAAGCCATTCCACCAGAGCCGTTGCCGACTGCTACAATAAAACCAGTATTCACAGAAGTCTATTTATGTAACTACAGAGCCGACTAAAAAGAGCGTCTGGCCATTATTCAGACGACAATTCCTCATTCCTGACAACGCCAACTTTTTACCTTCCTTGCAAGTAAAACTGCAACAGATTGAAACTAGTTGGGGAGAAGGCTAAACTTTTTCTGAATGTATAGGTTGTGCAAAGAAAGATCTGCTAAACGTTTCACAAGCTACTTCAGTTTAAACTTTTCAGCTTCCACTTAGGCATTTTTCACTTCAGACTACAGAAGGAAGAACTGCTGACATGCAACAATGCAACATACCTACGCCATTTGGCGTTTTGGCGTAATTCTTAGAAACGCGCTTCCCGACAACGAACAACTATCGGGAACCTGGTTCCCGACAACGAAAATGTTGTCCGACAGTCTCTCTTTTTTGGCTATTTTCCCGACAACGAAAATGTTGTCCGACAGTCTCTCTTTTTTGGCTATTTTTTGTTTTTTTATTAGAAGCTTTCCGATAAGCTTCTGGAAATTTTCCTAAATTGTTGGGAATTACCAAAAACTATCGGTAAGCTCAAAAATTGCTATTGTGAAGTGTTTTTCTGTCAGTAAGCTGTTATGCCAAAAACTTTCCCGACAACAAAAAAATCGGGAACTGAAAAATTTATCTTCCCGACAGCTGTCGGGAAGCGCGCGACTTCCCGACAATTAGAAACACCGGTGTGTTGAAGGGGGTTAAAGAAAGGCTGGTTGTTATCAAAAATTCCACTAGTCCACCGCGCAAATGTAGACATACCCCAGCAGTGCAGTTGTGCTTCTTTGCCTTCTTTCTCCAGTAAGTCTTCCTCAGAAGATATGGGCGTTTCTTGCCCAGGCCCGCTAGTTTTGATGTGACCAATTTGGCCTGAAACCGTAAACTACCGAAATGAGTGCCTTAGGAGAACCAGTTCATCTCACCTCATCGTTACTCTCTTTAACAGGCTTTCTATTTTGCCCTTTCACGGTTGACACATTCTTTTCTATCACTGGAATAGCAATTATATTGCTCCTGCGTTTGGTAGATTTTTCATGACCACTCTTTTG
The DNA here is from genome assembly GCA_030248155.1 of Sabatieria punctata. Taxonomy (NCBI): domain Eukaryota; kingdom Metazoa; phylum Nematoda; class Chromadorea; order Araeolaimida; family Comesomatidae; genus Sabatieria; species Sabatieria punctata. The sequence continues at coordinate 81,977 of JASANB010007657.1, read as the reverse complement.
TCGCGCAGCTCTGCTTGCAGTTGCGCCTTTGCGTTGCTTCATGGGCTTCATCTCTTTTGGCTCGCTGAGTGGTTTATCAGTGCAGTTCTTCTCTGTAGTCATGACTGGAATGTCATAGACAATTGTGAAAGCAGGTTCAAGCTGCTTAATGGAGTGTTCCTGTTCCTTTCCAGCCATATTCCGTTTCTTCCCTTTCTTCACAGCTGGCTGTCCTGCAGTGTGCAAGCCAGGAATTCCGTTCAGCATGTCAGTTACTATCTGATCTCGGGTGAACATCCTTCTCATTAGGTCATTCTGCTTGTTGGCGGCAGACTTGGATGAACACAGAGGCTCCTCTTCTTCAAGTTGCAGCCAGGGTGTTGCCCTGACAATGGCCAACTTGAGCTTTTTGGGATTAGCAAGAACCACACGAATGGGTGCTTTCTTTGCTTCTGCACACTCCTGTTTTGTTTTCCTCTTCTCATTATGTTTCTCCAACTTGACTGCTTTTCGTTCCTTCTTTAGTTGATGCCTGCTGTTCATCTGTGTGAGGCCTTCTCCTTGCATCGTAGCTTTCTTTCCAATTCGAATTACAGATGGATGCCATTTGCATTCCCCTAACTCTTTTCGCTCCTCTTCATTCTTCTCTAATTCCTCTTCATCCGAGAAACCTTCATTCTGTTCTTCAATCTTGTCTTCTTCTTTTTGTGCATTCACCTTTTCCTCCTCTGCAGCTTCTTCTTGTCCACTTTCCTCCTCTGGATCCTGCTCCTCTCCTTTCCCCTCTTGTTCACATTCCTTCTCTTGATCCCACTCTTCTTCTTCTTCTTCCTGTTCTTCTTGTTTGTTGCCCATTTCTTTCTCTTCTCCCTCTTCTTGTTCAACTTCTCCCTCTACACTGTGTACCTCTTCTTTCTCCACTTCTTCCTGTTGGTCCTCCTCTTTGGTCTCCATTTCCTCCTCTTCTTCTTTTTGCACACTTTCCTCCACTTGATCCCATGTCTCTTCTTTCTCCTCTTCTTCCTGTTGTTCCTGTTCATTCTCCTCATCTTCTTGTTTACATTCTTCTTGTATACCTTCCTTCTCTTGCTGCTGTTTCTCTTCTTTCAATTCTTCTTCCTCTTGACCACATTTGTTCTCCACTTTCTCATCTTCTCCCTCTTCTTTTTCAAGTTCTTCCTCAGGATCCTGCACCTCTTCTTTCCCCTTTCCCTCTTGTTCATGCACACTTTTATCAACTTCATTCAGCTTTTCTTCTATCTCCTCTTTCACTTGTGATTTCTCCTGTCCTTGTGGTGGGTGATCTAAATAGTTTTTCTCCTAACTAGAAACAAATGCACTGACTTCTGCCCAAACAGAGACATATAGTGTCTGTTGCCAATTTGATCTGATCAACTGGAGTGAGCTAAATGTAGCTTTCTAAACACGATAGTAAGGATTGTGCATAAAGATGTGTGTAGTGAAGATGACTTCTAGAACAGAATACTTCACTGACTGCATTTAACAAAGCAAATATTTTTTATTATATGATAATAAAAGTGTTCTACTTTAAAACAATTTTGAACTTATTTTTCTGTGAAAATGCTATTCTGACTGAACTGATATTATATCCCACTTTTCAGATTTGGATAGAACTGGGTAGCTTAGCATCAGGGATGGATATTTTCCTTAGAAAAATTCGACCTGTTGTTTTCTAGTTTTTGTCAAAATCTCGAAAAAAATTCCAGGTCAAGTTCTGAGTTTCCTGGCCTAATCTTGTCTTATCTTAATCAAGGAATGGCCTAAAGAGAGTACTTTGAAGAAGAATTCCAAGAATCAGTAAAGTTGCATTTCAAAGAATGGCTAAAGATCTTCCTTTGAAGAAGCATTCCAAGAATCAGTAAAGCTGCATTTCAAACAATGTCTGAAGATCTTACATAAATAAAATAGTTCTTTGAATAAGAAAAATAGTTCTTTGAATAAGAAAAACTGCATTTCAAAAAACTGCCTTGCGAAAGAATTTCTAGACTGAGAAAAACTGCATTTCAAAGAACTGCCTAAAGAGTTTACTTGAAAATGAAATCACAGAATGAAAAAACTGCATACTTCTAGGCTTCCTAGAATGGGAGGAACTACATTTCAAAGAGTGGCCTAAAGATCTTCCTTTGAAAAAGAATTCCTAGAATGGGAAAAACTGCATTTCAAAGAATGGTCTAAAAAATCTACCTTGGAAACGAATTTCTAGAATCGTAAAACTGCATTTCAAGGAATGATCTAAACAGTTTACGTTGAGAAGGAATTCCTAGACTGGGAAAAAGTGCATTTCAAAGAATGGCCTAAAGATCTTACTTTGAGAAAGAATTCCTAGAATGAGAAAAACTGCTTTTCAAAGAACAGCCTAAAGACCTTGCTTTGGAAAATAATTTTTAAAATCGGGAAAATTGCGTTTCAAAGAATGGCTGAAGAGTTTACATAGGTAAAGAATCCTAGAATGGGAAAACTGAATTTCAAAGAATGGTCTAAAGAGTTTACTTTGTAAAAGAACCCCTATATGGGAAAAAACTGCATTTCAAAGAATGATCTAGAGAGTTTACTTTGAGAAGGAAATCCTAGAATAACAAAAAAACTGCATTTCAAAGAATGGTCGAAAGAGTTTATATTAAAAAGAACTCCTAGAATGAGAAAAACTGCATTTCAAGAATGGCCTATAGAGTTTATGTTGAAAAAAATTCCTAGAATGGGAAAAACTGCATTTCAAATAACGACCTAAAGAGTTTACTTTGAAAAGGAATTCCCAGAATGGGAAAAACTGCATTTCAAGGAATGGCCTAGAGTTTACTTTGAAAAGGAATTCTTAGAACAGAAAAAATTGCATTTCAAGGAATCGCCTAAAGAGAGTACTTTGAAGAAGAATTCCAAGAATCAGTAAAGCTGCATTTCAAAGAATGGCTAAAGATCTTCCTTTGAAGAAGCATTCCAACAATCAGTAAAGCTGCATTTCAAAGAATGGCTAAAGATCTTACATTGAAAAATAGTTCTTTGAATAAGAAAAACTGCATTTCAAAGAACTGCCTTGCGAAAGAATTTCTAGAATGAGAAAAACTGCATTTCAAAGAACTGCCTAAAGCGTTTACTTGAAAATGAAATCACAGAATGAAAAAAAACTGCATACTTCTAGGCTTCCTAGAATGGGAGAAACTACATTTCAAAGAGTGGCCTAAAGATCTTCCTTTGAAAAAGAATTACAAGAATGGGAAAAATTGCATTTCAAATAACAGTCCAAAAATCTTACTTTGAGAAAGAATTCCTAGAATGGGAAAAGCTGGAAAAACTGCATTTCAAACAATGATCCTAATTTGGAAAAAATCCCTAGAATGGGAAAAACTGCATTTCAGGGAACAGCCTAAAGAGTTTCCTTTGAACAGGAATTCCTAGAACAGGAAAAACTCCATTTCAAGGAAGAGCCCATAGAGATTCCTTTGAAAAGGAATTCCTAGAATGAGAAAAACTGCATTTCAAGAATGGCCTATAGAGTTTATGTTGAAAAAATTCCTAGAATGGGAAAAACTACATTTCAAAGAACGGCCTAACGAGTTTAGTTTAAAAAGGAAATCCTAGAATGGGAAAAATTGCATTTCAAAGAAGAGCCCATATATCTTACTATTCTTAGCGTGGGAAAAACTGGAAAAACTGCATTTCAAACAATGGTCTAAAGATCTTACTTTGAAAGAGAATCCCTAGAATGGCAAAAACTATGTCTTAATGAATGGCCTAAAGAGATTACTTTGAAACGGAATTCCTAGAATGGGAAAACCTGCATTTCAAGAATGGCCTAAAGAGTTTACTTTGAAACGGAATTCCTAGACTGAGAAAAACTGCATTTCAAGAATGGCCTAAAGAGTTTACTTTGAAAAGGAATTCCTAGAACAGGAAAAACTGCATTTCTATTAACCGCCTATACCTTGTACAGGCTAAGCTAGGTTTCCCTGGCGAATTGCGAGGAAGGCAGCATGCATTTCACTTATGCATGACGCACTGATGCTCCGATTTTGATACATCGACACTACCCCCACCAATTTGGAAGTTAACAGCTTCTGTTCAGCACTGTGATCAAGTTTTAAGCTTCGACATTGATCAGGATTAGGCTTAGGATGAACTTAAACGTACTTTTAGGATCTATCTTAGCCTCAGCTTAATCAGTTAGGCTTTCGCTATTGTGCGGGGATAGTGCCCCACAATTGCCACTTCTTAGCGAAAAACAGCAGCGCCGCTACGCCACTTCCATTCCATCTCTGAAAATTGGCTACCGTAGTTAGAAGATAGATGTTTTCGTGTTGAAAAACCAAAGACTATGTCGAGTACAGTAGCTAGAAACGAACGGATCTAAGAGAATCGAAAATTTTTTAACAAAGCAGAAACCGAGTGGATTGTAAATGGCCTATAGAGGGTTTACTTTGAAAAGGAATTCCTAGAATGGGAGAAACTACATTTCAAAGAATGGCCTAAACAGTTCGCTTTGAAAAGGAAATAGGAAAAAACTGCATTTCAAGGAACGGCCTAAAGATCTTTTTTTACAAAAGAATTCCTAGAATGGGAGAAACTGGAAAAACTGCATTTCAGACAATGGCCTAAAGTACTGTGTGTTATTTTACTAGTGGATTTATATTTTACTATTTACTAAATTTACTACAAACTCAGCTCTTCAATTTAATTCTTAATTTTGTTTTACTACTAAGCAGCTCCAATTTTACTAATTTTTGTTTTACTAATAATTTGACTAATTTTACTACTATTTTACTGCGATTTTACTAGTCATTAGAGGCAATTTTGAATCAATGATGCCAAGATGTTATGAATAATTAATGTTGGTGCTAAATAGGTAGTTGCTAAATTTGATAATGATACGAGGTTCCAAAGAAATTTAAAGACAAAAATGTGTGAAATTCGACTGAAAAAAGTGCGCCCACACATCTTTTATTGCAAAATTGATCAAGAATTTGGCTGGAATTCACTAAAAACTAGTAAAATTTTCATTTTACTATTGACAGTCTTTGTTGATTTAATTTTATTTTTACTTTACTATTTACTCTTAATTTTACTTTTTACTATTATTTTACTACTAGTAAAATGTCACTAGTATTACTGATTTTTGCTTTACTATACTATGAATAGTAAAATAACAGTAGCCTAAAGATCTTCTTTGAAAAGGAATTCCTACTGTAGAATGGGAAAAAGTGGATTTCAAAGAACAGCCTAAAAATCTTACTTTGAAAGGCAATTCCTAGAATGGGAGAAACTGCATTTCAAAGAACGGTGTAAAGGGTTTAGTTTGAAAAGGAATTCCTAGAATTGGAAAAACTGCATTTCAAAGAACGGCCTAAAGAGTTTGCCTTGAAAAGGAATTCCTAGAATGGCAAAAACTGCATTTCAAGAATGGCCTATAGAGTTTATCTTGAGAAGACATTCCTAGAATGGGAAAAACTACATTTCAAAGAACGGCCTAAATAGTTTACTTTGAAGAGGAATTCCCAGAATGGGAAAAACTGCATTTCAAAGAACGCCCTACCTAAAGAGTTTAGTTTGAAAAGGAAATCCTAGAACGGAAAAACTGTATTTCAAAGAATGAAAAAAGGAGCTAACTTTGAAGAGGAATTCCAAGAATGGGAAAAACTGCATTTCAAAGCAAAGAACGGCCTAAACAGCTTACTTTCAAAACGAATTCCTAGAATGGGAAAAACTGCATTTCAAAGCAAAGAACGGCCTAAACAGATTACTTTCAAAGCGAATTCCTAGAATGGGAAAACTGCATTTCAAGAATGGCCTATAGAGTTTACTTTGAAAAGAGAATTCTAGAATGGGAAAAACTGCGTTTCAAAGAATGGCCTAAAGAGATTACTTCGAAACATTATTTCTAGAATGGGAAAAACTGCATTTCAAGAATGGCCTAAAGAGTTTACTTTAAAACGGAACTCCTAGAATGGGAAAACCTGCATTTCAAAGAATGGCCTAAAGAGTTTGCTTTGAAAAGGAATTCCTAGAATGAGAAAATGTGCATTTCAAAGAAGGGCCTAAAGAGTTTACTTTGAAAAGGAATTCCTAGAATGAGAAAAAGTGCATTTCAAAGAACGGCCTAAAGAGTTTAGTTTGAAAAGGAAATCATAGAACGGAAAAACTGCATTTCACAGAATGCCCTAAGGAGCTTACTTTGAAGAGGAATTCCTAGAATGTGAAAAACTGCATTTCAAAGAATGGCCTAAAGAGTTTACTTATGAAAAGAAATTCCTAGAATGAGAAAAAATAAATTTCAAAAAATGGCCTAAACAGTTTACTTTGAAAGAGAATACCTAGATTGGGAAAACTGTGTTTCAAGGAATGGCCTAAAGAGTTTACTTTGAAAAGGAATTCTTAGAACAGGAAAAAACTGCATTTCAAGGAACCGCCTAAAGGGTTTAGTTTGAAAAGGAATTCATAGAATGGGAGAAACTGCATTTCAAGGAACAGCCTAAAGAGACTACTAAGAAATGGAATTCCTAGAACAGGAAAAACTGCATTTTAAGGAACCGCCTAGAGGGTTTACTTTGAAAAGGAATTCCTAGAGTGGGAAAAACTGCATTTCAAAGAATGGTCTGAAGACTTGATTTTGAAGGGGAATTCCTAGATTGGGAAAACTGCGTTTCAAGGAATGGCCTTAAGAGTTTACTTTGAAAAGGAGTTCTTAGAACAGGAAAAACTGCATTTCAAGAATGGCCTGAAGAGTTTACTTTGAAAAGGAATTCCTAGAACAGGAAGAACGGCATTTCAAGGAACCGCCTAAAGGGTTTAGTTTGAAAAGGAATTCCTAGAATGGGAGAAACTGCATTTCAAAGAACGGCTTAAGAGTTTACTTTGAAAAGAAATTCCCAGAATGGGAAAAACTGTATTTAAGCAAAAAGCCTAAAGCACCTACTTTGAAAAGTAATTCCTAGAATGAGAAAAGCTGTATTTCAACGAATGACCTAAAGAGTTTACTTTAAAAGGCAATTCCTAGATTGGGAAAACTGCATTTCAAAGAGTGGCCTAAAGAGTTAAGTTTAGAAAAGAAATTCCAAGCATGAGAAAAACTAAATTTCAAGGAATGGCCTAAAGCGTTTACTTTGAAAAGGAATTCTTAGAACAGGAGAAACTGCATTTCAAGGAACCGCCAAAAGGGTTTAGTTTGAAAAGGAATTCCTAGAATGGGAGAAATCCTAGAATGCAAAACTGCATTTCACAGAATGGCCTAAACAGTTTACTTTGAAAAGGAATTCTTAGAACAGGAAAAACTGCATTTCAAGGAACCGCCTAAAGGGTTTTGTTTTGAAAAGGAATTCCTAGAATGGGAGAAATCCTAGAATGCAAAACTGCATTTCACAGAATGGCCTAAACAGTTTACTTTGAAAAGGAATTCTTAGAACAGGAAAAACTGCATTTCAAGGAATAGCCTAAAGAGGCTACTTTGAAAAGGAAACCTTGGAACAGGAAAAACTGCATTTCAAGGAATGACCTAAAGAGTTTACTTTGAAAAGGAGTTCCTAGAACAGGAAAAACTGCATTTCAAGGAATAGCCTAAAGAGGTTACTTTGAAAAGGAGTTCCTAGAACAGGGAAAACTGCATTTCAAGGAATGACCTAAAGAGTTTACTTTGAAAAGGAATTCCTAGAACAGGAAAAACTGCATTTCAAGGAATAGCCTAAAGAGGTTACTTTGAAAAGGAGTTCCTAGAACAGGAAAAACTGCATTTCAAGGAATGACCTAAAGAGTTTACTTTGAAGAGGAGTTCCTAGAACAGGAAAAACTGCATTTCAAGGAATGACCTAAAGAGTTTACTTTGAAAAGGAATTCCTAGAACAGGAAAAACTGCATTTCAAGGAATGACCTAAAGAGTTTACTTTGAAAAGGAGTTCCTAGAACAGGAAAAACTGCATTTCAAGGCATAGCCTAAAGAGGTTACTTTGAAAAGGAGTTCCTAGAACAGGAAAAACTGCATTTCAAGGAATGACCTAAAGAGTTTACTTTGAAAAGGAATTCCTAGAACAGGAAAAACTGCATTTCAAGGAATGACCTAAAGAGTTTACTTTGAAAAGGAGTTCCTAGAACAGGAAAAACTGCATTTCAAGGCATAGCCTAAAGAGGTTACTTTGAAAAGGAGTTCCTAGAACAGGAAAAACTGCATTTCAAGGAATGACCTAAAGAGTTTACTTTGAAAAGGAATTCCTAGAACAGGAAAAACTGCATTTCAAGGAATGACCTAAAGAGGTTACTTTGAAATGGAGTTCCTAGAACAGGAAAAACTGCATTTCAAGGAATGATCTAAAGAGTTTACTTTGAAAAGGAATTCCTAGAACAGGAAAAACTGCATTTCAAGGAATATAGCCTAAAGAGGTTACTTTGAAAAGGAGTTCCTAGAACAGGAAAAACTGCATTTCAAGGAATGATCTAAAGAGTTTACTTTGAAAAGGAATTCCTAGAACAGGAAAAACTGCATTTCAAGGAATATAGCCTAAAGAGGTTACTTTGAAAAGGAGTTCCTAGAACAGGAAAAACTGCATTTCAAGGAATGACCTAAAGAGTTTACTTTGAAAAGGAGTTCCTAGAACAGGAAAAACTGCATTTCAAGGAATGACCTAAAGAGTTTACTTTGAAAAGGAATTCCTAGAACAGGAAAAACTGCATTTGAAGGAATGACCTAAAGAGTTTACTTTGAAAAGGAGTTCCTAGAACAGGAAAAACTGCATTTCAAGGAATAGCCTAAAGAGGTTACTTTGAAAAGGAGTTCCTTGAACAGGAAAACTGCATTACAAGGAATGACCTAAAGAGTTTACTTTGAATGAAAGGAATTCCTAGAATGGGAAAAACTGCATTTCAAAGCAAAGAACGGCCTAAACAGCTTACTTTGAAAAGGAATTGCTAGAAGGAGAAAAACTGCATTTGAAAGAATGGCCTAAAGAGTTTACTTTGAAAGCGAATTCCTAGATTGGGAAAACTGCATTTCAAAGAATGGCCTAAAGAGTTTACTTTAGAAAAGACATTCCTAGAAGGAGAAAACCTGCATTTCAAAGAATGGCTTAAAGAGTTTGCTTTGAAAGGGAATTCGTAGATTGAGAAAACTGCATTTGAAAGAATGGCCTAAAGAGTTTACTTTAAAAGGGAATTCCTAGATTAGGCTAAAGAGATTACTTTGAAACAGAAGTCTCAGAACAGGAAAAACTGCATTTCAAAGAATGGCTTAAAGAGTTTACTTTGAAAAGGAATTCTTAGAACAGGAAAAACTGCATTTCAAGGAATGGTGTAAAGAGTTTACTTTGAAAAGGAATTCCTAGAACAGGACAAACTGCATTTCAAGGAATAGCCTAAAGAGGCTACTTTGAAAAGGAAACCTTGGAACAGGAAAAACTGCATTTCAAGGAATGGTGTAAAGAGTTTACTTTGAAAAGGAATTCCTAGAATAGAACAGGAACAGGAAATAGAACAGGAAAAACTGCATTTCAAGGAATAGCCTAAAGAGGTTACTTTGAAAAGGAGTTCCTAGAACAGGAAAAACTGCATTTCAAGGAATGACCTAAAGAGTTTACTTTGAAAAGGAATTCCTAGAACAGGAAAAACTGCATTTCAAGGAATGACCTAAAGAGTTTACTTTGAAAAGGAATTCCTAGAACAGGAAAAACTGCATTTCAAGGAATAGCCTAAAGAGGTTACTTTGAAAAGGAGTTCCTAGAACAGGAAAAACTGCATTTCAAGGAATGACCTAAAGAGTTTACTTTGAAAAGGAATTCCTAGAACAGGAAAAACTGCATTTCAAGGAACAGCCTGAAGAGATTACTTTGAAAAGAATTCCCAGAATGGGAAAAACTGCATTTCAAGGAATGGTCTAAAAAGCTTGCTTTGAAAAAGAATTCCTAGAATAGGAGAAACTGCATTTCAAGAAATGGCCTAAAGAGATTACCTTGAGAAAGGATTTCTAGAACAAGAAAAACTGCAGTTCAAAGAATGGTCTAAAGAGTTTACTTTGAAAAGCAACGTTTAAACAGTTTAGTTTGAAAAGGAATTCCTAGAATTGGAAAAACTGCATTTCAAAGAACGGCCTAAAGAGTTTGGTTTGAAAAGGAATTCCTAGAATGGCAAAAACTGCATTTCAAGAATGGCCTATAGAGTTTACCTTGAAAATAAATTCCTAGAATGGGAAAAACTACATTTCAAAGAACGGCCTAAATAGTTTACTTTGAAGAGGAATTCCAAGAATGGGAAAAACTGCATTTCAAAGCAAAGAACGGCCTAAACAGCTTACTTTCAAAACGAATTCCTAGAATGGGAAAAACTGCATTTCAAAGCAAAGAACGGTCTAAACAGATTACTTTTAAAGCGAATTCCTAGAATGGGAAAACTGCATTTCAAGAATGGCCTATAGAGTTTACTTTGAAAAGAGAATTCTAGAATGGGAAAAACTGCGTTTCAAAGAATGGCCTAAAGAGATTACTTTGAAACATTATTTCTAGAATGGGAAAAACTGCATTTCAATAATGGCCTAAAGAGTTTACTTTAAAACGAAACTCCTAGAATGGGAAAACCTGCATTTCAAAGAATGGCCTAAAGAGTTTGCTTTGAAAAGGAATTCCTAGAATGAGAAAATGTGCATTTCAAAGAAGGGCCTAAAGAGTTTACTTTGAAAAGGAATTCCTAGAATGAGAAAAAGTGCATTTCAAAGAATAGCCTAAAGAGTTTACTTTGAAAGGGAATTCCTAGATTGGGAAAACTGCATTTCAAAGAATGGCCTAAAGAGTTTATTTTAGAAAAGAAAAGCTATGGCAGACTAAAAATGTTAATCTAAATCGAATGTTTTATTAATATCCAATAAAATTCTAACTATTTATTGCTGAAACTGCTGAATTTTTAATTGGCAAGTTTTGATAAAATCAATTGGCCTATAAGTTCATTAGGCAGGAATTAGATCCGGAAATCGTCCCAGCTCTTCCAGTCTGAATCGAAAGTAATTTCGTGTCTCTTGCCTTAATAAACTTAACTAGCTAGCTTTCAAACTTTCGATTTTCTAGAAAAACTAGTCAATCTCAAAACAATTTAAAAATAGTTAATGGACTAATTTAGTTGACTTCTATTCTAAGTTTTCAAAAGGCAGTGTGCTATGGGAAGGAAGGTCAGAATTTTTCATGTTCTATTCCAATCTTGGGCCGCTGCACATTTCAGTGGCTCACCTGTGACGTTCATCTTTAGCAATTTTTTTTACAAATTCTGTATTCGGTCCAATTCCTCAAATTAGGCTTTTTTTCGAAGTAAAGAAATCCATAAACAACTTTTTCAGTCTGTTCCAAAACATTATTTTCTTGCGCAGCTTTAACAGAGCTTTCAGTGATTTTTTCCAAGCATTTTCGATTTTCGATTGTCTATGTGCGACCCTCGATCGGATTAGACACAATGTACATTACACGTCATTACACGTTTCATAAGAAGTAACCTATGGTAGCACTGACAGACTTACCTGAAGCTGAAAGTTTGATTAGAGTTCCATCCTGGCTGTTACTTTGAACTCAGATTACATTATTATGTATTAAGAAAACAATTTTTGTTCCAGAGCTAATATAGCATTAGTGTGTTAAATTTGTTTTACATTTTCAGTTTTTGTTCATAAAGTCTAACAGTCTGAAAGTTTTAGTAGGATTTTTGAATCTACTGGATTGTAGAAAATCTTAGAGAAAACCGTTGGCAACAGGCAGAAGTCGGCACATGACAAGATATCAGAATCGAAAGTATGACACAAGGTACTCGCGATAGAAAGGCCATTTCTGGTAGTGTTTACAAATTTGCCTCAAGCTACCAGTTTGGTGACCTTTCCACTAGTGATGTAAAATTATGGAATTTGAATTTCAATTCAATTACAATTAAATTATGGGCTCAGTTTTTAATTTCAATTAAATTAAATTAAATTAATTGAAATAGTTTTCCAATATTTTCAATTACAATTATATTTTCAATTAAATTATAGAACTTCGGAAAATTTCAATTACGCCATATTTTTTCAATTATTTTTTCATTTTTTTAAAATTGTTGTATTTTTGGTGTTAAAAGACAGAGTCAGTGGCCCAGGATTTAGAAAAATATTCATGTAAAAGTTTAGAGACACCTGGTTAGCCTGCTGCCCAACCAGGCGAAAAAATTTCAAAAAAGTTGCGTTTTAAAAACGCCTAAAAATGACATTCTGGGGGAAATTTACGGTTAGTTCATTATTTATAATAATATCAGTACATAATCTAAAGGTTTTCTTTAAGCATTTTTCAGCAACATTACATCGTAGATACCTTCGCCAAAAAAAGGGGTGTAAACCCACAATACATCCAAAAATCACTGTTTTGACTTTTGTGAACTACAAAATAAAAAGCAGAGCATAAAATATTACATAACAAAGTGAGGTCGGTATAAAGAGGTGACAAAGCCCAAATAGTTTTTGTTTGAAGTCATTAGCGCCTCTATACTTACGCATTTCCTTACATTCACCACAGGAAATAATTGAAAATATAATTGAAATTCCAGGCGAATTTCAATTAAATTGCAATTAAATTACGGCCCAACTTTTGAATTTCAATTAAATTAAATTAATTGAATTGAAATTAAAAAGAGGCCAATTATGCGAATTTCAATTACAATTAAATTAATTTTTTACATCACTACTTTCCACCCTCAGCGCACCTACCTGGTTCAGTTTTGGTGACACAACTGACTTAGCACAGTTGTTTTCTCATTCAAAAAGTGTAGAAATGGTGTATTCCAAAATCTGACCGACCATTAATGAAACATCAAGTGAAATTTCTGAGTACTTTTCAATAAAAGTTCTTGCTCCAGAAAGCTTTAAAACGCTTTGTTAAAATTTTTGCTACAAAAACAGTTTTTGCCTTATTCAAAAATCAATTTTTTTGATAGGAAGTCATTTAAAGAAACTCTAAGAAAATGGATGTCATCAGACGATAAAAGCATTATTATGAGCCAAGATAGAACCGTCATCTATGACAGTGCTTTGTATTTGTTCCAGGCAGCCATTTTATGACGGTTCGTCCGTGGCAGTCCATTTTCGCTCACACAGTATTATTTTAGTCCCAAAGAGGCTGACATTTTTGCTCAGAAAGTCGAAAGATATTTTCGTTTAAAACAGTCAGTAATCATTTTGGTTATAAGTCACAGCTTAATTAAAACTACTGACATTTTGGATCAGAAATTATAATCTTTTTCGGCTGAAATTTCGTTTGCTTTTTTACAGAAACAGACATGTCTGAGCAAGCAAATCAAAACAGTACAACAGTAGGGATGGAAATGCCATCTATGGTAGTGATTTACATATCTATCTCAACCTACCATTTTAATGGCATTGCTGCCCTACCTAGGTAGGTTTATTCTCAGACAACAACACAATAAACAGCTTCGGCCTTTCACAATACTATTAGACTCTGCAATAGCAGTTTTGACTGAAAGTCAGATTGATGCAAGCTTAAAATTTCGTATAGAGAGTAATTTTCAAACACCCTGTATAGCCGAGGCCAAAGGTCAAAGGTGAAAGCAAAGAGTAGAAGAGACGGCCGTACTCCAGGAGAACGTCAGCTCGGGGTAGCGATCGAAGCCGTCCGAGTTGATCCAGCCAATCGTCTGCTTCCTCGTCAGTTGGGCCACCACTTCGTAGGGCGGCTCTTTCTTGTAGATGAAGGCCAACGACTCTCCCTCACTGAAGCCACACGGTTTAGAGAGAAAACCGAGTGTCTAGACCACAAAATCTCCTCACCTTCTGTCCAACTTATCTTTTGGCAGGTAAGCCAACAATGGGTAGGCGTCCGCTGCCATCCTTTTTCGCTTTCGTTTGTCCTTTCGCCTCTGGTTTGGTTCCGATTAGCAACTTCGATTGGACCGTCTGTTGTCTGTTGGACGAGATTAGACAGTGAAGATTTTGTTGCTTGGGCACAAATTGGGAAGCTCTTCCATCTGTCTTCGGCACAAAAGAAACGTCAATTCTTAAAAGACTCATGTGCACTGCTAAGTGCTTTTTTGTTTGCTTCATCAAACCGCAGAATCAACCAAGCGGCAACTGTTTTTACGATCGCATATACTTCAACATGTGACTGACTACCGGAGATTTCAACTTATAAGACCACCATAGTTAGAAGACCATGGTCTTATAATAGGTTTTTGTTTCCAGTTAAAAGACCATGGTCTTGGTTAAATTAACCAAGTGTAGCACACAATTATCTGTTTTTAAACTAAACAAAAGCTGTCCATCGTGAAAAAACAAAGCCAGAAGTATATATTAATATATAGGTAAAACATGATTCTGATTTTTGTTTTGAACACAGTACAGTACCTGCTATTAGTGATGTAAAAAATTAATTTAATTGTAATTGAAATTCGCATAATTGGCCCGTTTTTAATTTAAATTCAATTAATTTAATTTAATTGAAATTCAAAAGTTGAGCCATAATTTAATTGTAATTTAATTGAAATTCGCCTGGAATTTCAATTATATTTTCAATTATTTTCTCTGGTGATGGTAAAGAAATGCGTAAGTATTAGAGGCACTAATAACTTAAAGAAAACCCTATTTAGGCTTTGTCGCCTATTTCATACTGACCTTACTTCGTTTGTAATGTTTTGCGCTCTACTTTTCATTTCGTAGTTCATAAAAAGTTAATACAGAGATTTTTGGATGTATGGTTGGTTGACACGCCCCTTTTTCAGGAAGTGATGCCGGTCGAAATGCTGAAAACCTTTAGATTGTTTGTACTGTATACTGCTACTGAAATGAACTAACTGTAAATTTTCTCACAGCATGCCATTTTATGCGTTTTTAAAAGGTACCATTTTAAAATTTTCTCACCAGGTTGGGCAGCTGCCCAACCAGGTGGCTCCAAGCTTTTACACGGAAATTTTTTAGTCCTGGGTTATTTTAACAGCAAAAACACGACAATTTTGAAAATAATTGGAAAAATAATTTAAAAAATGCATAATTGAAATTTTCTGCGTTTCCGTAGTTTAATTGAAAATATAATTGCAATTGAAAATAATGGAAAACAATTTCAATTAATTTAATTTAATTTAATTGAAATTAAAAATTGAGTCCATAATTTAATTGTAATTGAATTGAAATTCAAATTCCATAATTTTACATCACTACCTGCTATGCTTCAACACTAAACTTCTTTTTGTAATTTCAAGTAAAGTTCTACAAGTCAAGCGTAAAATGGTCAGGCATGTCTGGAACAACAATCTAGGTGAAAAACAAATTCAACTTTTGGCCAAAAACCCTTGTTTGCAGTGAAATAACATTTTCCAGTTATAAGACCATGGTCTTCAAAAGGGCGCCAAAAAGTGACCCTAAATTTGGGCATTTTCCAGTTATAAGACCAGGTCTTATAAGTGGAAAACTCCGGTATAGAGCTAGCAAGTTTAACTGCCAAATTGAATAAACTGCTGGCAATACATTTGGTAATTATACAGTGGACAAAGAAAACTGACTTAGCTATGCCAAATTGATGTTGAAATATTGGGTTTGGCTTGCTGTATTTCAACCTGTTTCTTGTAGTACCGTCGACCTAGTTATTCTGTGTGTATTGTGTTCATTTAGTAGGCATAAACATCTTTCACTGGTACCGTTATGCTTCCCTGGTATGGTTTCTTCAACTTTCTTTGTCATTCAAAAATTAATCTTACTAGCCTTGATATCTGTCTTCTGTGTGCGGTATTTCTACTTTTCCTAAGTGAACTGTCGTGGCTTTAATTTTTTGGTACGCCCTGTCCATTTTATGCGCTCTTTAAAATTCACGAAGCCGACTTTGTGTTAATCTCTGTGGGCGGAGCCAAACGTCTGTGGCCAATCATGACACTCTTTGTAGCTCGGCAGCCAATCGGCGTCACGCATTGGTTTGACAGTGAACGCTTGTGCCCAAAATGGCCAGGGAAGGCCCAGCATACAACCGTTCCTTAAGGTCACCATCACAACCGCTGAGTCTGAATTAAGACGCAATTTCTGAGAGGATTCAATGTCTTGTAAGGGAACCTCCCTACTTTGGTCAGGGTCAGATCACAGATTTCGATATTTCTATGATACTTCAATAGTAATTGATGAAAAACCATCATGTGCCAGGTATGAGCCAGTGTGGTGCACTTTTTATCTCGGTTACTAGGTAACTAGGTATACCTAGTATTACCTAGTTAATATTCGGGAAAAGTACCTAGATTTACTTTACCTAGTTGCTGGTTACTCTATTTTACCTAGTTTTACTTTACCTAGTTTTAAATCCACATAACTAGGTACTTCTAGGTAGAACAAGTTTACCTAGTTTGACATTTTCAGTTTTACATGGCTTTTTCAGTCAGAAAACCTTCAAGTT
Organism: Sabatieria punctata; assembly: GCA_030248155.1. Lineage (NCBI taxonomy): Eukaryota > Metazoa > Nematoda > Chromadorea > Araeolaimida > Comesomatidae > Sabatieria > Sabatieria punctata. Next base: position 65,625 of record JASANB010007657.1, on the reverse strand, counting down.
TACGGCTTTCGCACAATTACAGTGGCCCAGAGAATGAATTTCTGACTTATTTGATCAATAAAATACAAATATTTACTTGAAATGTGTGAAATTTCGTAAATTTTAACTCCACTAACTTCATCACTGTTCTATTGAACCAAAAATAATATTTTGACTTGATTTCGAGCGTTTTAGGTTTACCTAGTATTACCTAGTTTTTCTGGGCTTTACCTAGTATTACTTTACCTAGTTTCTTAGCTGAGAACTTTACCTAGTATTACTTTACCTAGTTTTTTAGGTGACAACTTTACCTAGTATTACTTTACCTAGTTTCTTAGCTGAGAACTTTACCTAGTATTACTTTACCTAGTTTTTTAGGTGACAACTTTACCTAGTATTACTTTACCTAGTTTCAAATTTTCAAAATGCACCACACTGGTATGAGCCCGATCGGTCCACATCGGTCCAAATTTGCCCATTTCGGCTCCTTCATTCAAGCAATTGTATCTTGCCACCTTTTAGAACTGCAATGGCCGCGAACCCATCAAACGATCCAGAATGAGCCAAGGATTACGAATCATACAGTTAAAAGCGGTTTGCTGTCTCCGTACCGCACGTTTGGCGCAAAAACCTGGTTGAACACCGAATTTTTGCCATACCCACTGACATGTTTGACCAAATAGAATTAGAAGTACATTAGAAGAACAGCAGGCACAGGTCAGAAGAGTCCGTTGTTTGTGACATGTATGACATACAACTTTACTGAAATGGATGCATTATTGTTACAGTATCACTCCGCGGCGTAGTAGGAGACAAACTCCCACTAGACGAGACGGGGAGGAGTTGTGTTCCCCCACCCGCCAACCGCCCTAGCTTTACAAGCTTGGTTTTAAGCTTATAGGCTTCTGTTCCTCCAGCGCAGGCTTAGGCCTTGACTCCAAAGTCACTCAGAGTAGCTCGAACTCATGATCGCCAGGAGCGCCAGGACCGTCAAGTGAAGCTGAAGTCCAAGACAATAAAGATTGAGCTGTATGAGAAGGAGTTTGTTGCTGAGCATGATGTACAGGGTGTCTCAAAAAATGATCACATTTCTTTTTACTACCATTTCCGCAAATTTTGACCAAATAGGCTGAAATTTGGACCATAGGTGCCACAATTTGGGAAATTTTATGTGTCAAAGTTTGGTGCACTAGGCTTGACTCATTCCCGAGAAATTTCAAAAATTACCAAATTTCACTTGTTTTGAATTTTCTCGTGAATGAGTCAAGCCTAGTGCACCAAACTTTAACACATAAAATTCCCCGAATTTTGGCACCTATTGTCCAAATTTCAGCCTATTTGGTACTGTTGTTTGTGTATACACATACACATTTATCATACACAAAAATACACATTGTTTTTTCAACGTGTGTACACATACACATACACATTGAAAATTCAGATACACATTACCATACACAAACAGTACTCAAAATGTGTATTTTTGTGTATGTGTATTTGATCAGCAAAAGTCGATAAAATTTCGAACAGAATTGTAAAATTTCGTTGTTTTTGCTGCAGTAATAAATGGTAGATAGCCTGATAAAGCCTTCAAATGGCCTAAGTAACTCGATTTCAAAGCTATCCAAGGTTTAAAGGAACAGACATTGAGAGATTTGATTTTCTTAGCATTTCTGGCTCAAAATCTACCAAAAAATTGCATTTTCAGTACAATACACATACACAAATATACACAAAAATACACATTGTTTTGTTGAATGTGTATACACAAATTACCATACACATTTGAAGGTAAATGTGTATACACATACACATACACATACACAAACGGAAAACCCGATACTAAACAACAGTACTATTTGGTCAAAATTTGCAGAAATGGCAGTAAAAAGAAATGTGATCATTTTTTCGGTGACCGGCTTTCACTACTGTTGTTTGGTATTGGGTTTTCCGTCTGTGTATGTGTATGTGTATGTGTATACACCATACATGTAACAGGTCATCCGCCGATGGGGGAGGGGGGTTGGGGGGGTCTGGCGCCGGTTGGGGCGTCTGAGCTAAAATTTTGGGGGAGCGGTGGGCACTAAAAAACGCTCAAAAATCGAAAAAAATCGCAATTTTTTGGCTAAAAAATTGCCAAAAATCGCTAATTTGGGCTGAAATACAGCTAAAAAGTGCTTTTTGCAGCGATTTTGGCAATTTTTGTGTGTGCGCTTGAAAAGGACTTGAACCTGAACCTATTGCCCAGGTATTTTTAAACCGGGCTTGAACCTGGACGTGAACCTGAAATTTTGCACTTGGACTTGAGCTGAACCTGAACCTGTTTTTAAAAGCCCGGACTTTCCAACAGTAATTTCTATGACAACTATATTATTATGCAAAGTGCGTTGGAGCAGAGTGAAGACCTGCCTTTGCTGTGTGTAAACCCAGACCCTGTCCCAGAGATGCCTACCAAATTCAAACTTTGAATTTGGTATAGTATGGTATGGTATAAACTTACCTGTTTGAATTTGATATGGTATGATATAGTAATAGTACTAGCTTAATCCGTTTGAATTTGGTTGGTATGATTTTGGTATGAATTTAGTAATGAGGCAAAAAAGCTTTAATTTTACGAAACAACAAATCCAAAAACTTAAGCAGAGGAAATACTAGTATCATTTACATACTAACAACACTTTTGACCAGATCAGGATTGGCCCGGAACAGCACCTCACATTCCAAAATTACTGCGCTAAGTCGACTGCGATCAGCTGATTTGCACTTTCCTGCGGTACTGAACATTCTTTCGGCACCAGCCGTTGAGGCAGGCACAGACAAGACCGGCATCATTTTACGAGAAGAAGTCACCGGTCCAGACAGTTGCATTGTGACGGTGACCCGCGTTTAGCCGCTGTCCACCTCTTGACATTTCTTACAAAACTTAGCAGCCGACTGCTAACAGATCAATTCGAAATTATTTTGTTTGAAAAAACGCAAACAAAGGACAAGAGCAGCTAAAGATGGGTACGGTATAAAATAAAATCATTTCCGGCTCACTCGCGTGTGTGCTGTAGGTACTGAAATCAAAGAGCTGGTACTAAAATCAAACGCCTTACCAAAATAAAAATTTTAGTACTAAATCATTCTGGTAAAGGCCTTTGAATTTGGTATGGTATGGTATGGTATGGTATGGTATGGTATGGTATGGTATGGTATGGTATGGTATGGTATGGTATGGTATGGTATGGTATGGTATGGTATGGTATGGTATGGTATGGTATGGTATAGTATAGAAGGAGCTGTTTTGAATTTGGTTTGGTATGGTATAGTATAGAAGGAGCTGTTTTGAATTTGGTTTGGTATGGTACTGGTACTAAATTCAAACTTTGATTTTAGTACTAGTAGAATTTTGGTATGGTACCCCGTAGGCATCCCTGCCCTGTCATGGGTATGGGTATTTTAAAAAATACCTACCCATTCCCAATTCAGATTCGAATACCCAAAGCAACAGTATACGGTACACACTTAGAACTGTTACGCTACCACCAAATTCTTTCTTCGTACATACCGCACTTTTGTTACGAACAGAGTTCTAGCCTGTTCTTATTGCTTCTTCCTAATGCCTTCCTGTGGTGTGGTACAGTACTAGCTTTGAACATAAAGCTCAAAAACAGCAAACCATTTTATTGAAAGAAAAATGACACAATCTTCAAACACAGTACAGATAAAAAAAACCGGCAAAATGACGATTCTAAAGATTTTCAATTTTCAAAAAACGCTGCAGGGATGGTTTCTATGGTGTAGAACAGAGCTTTAATATCTGGTTCATTTATTTGTCGAACTTCCTGCTACAATCTATGTTGATTAACAACAGATTCAGTGCTTTGATTCTAGAAGGTGCGGATTTCTTAACTATGGGATTTTCACTCATGTTTTTGAAATTCCCCCATTTTGGTGCCCTTTGAGCTACAGGGCTGCCCGCTTAGTATGTTATGCCCAATAGCAACACCAATCATTCCTGCTAGTTTCAGGCCTGTACTCGTTGCATTACCGAAAAAAATAAATTTGCGTGGACCACCCTCATTCCTAGTTTTCGGGTCATAAAACCAGTATGAGTCGGAATTTTGGCATTAAACTTGCAGAATATTTAGCCAACCATGTTGTTAATTTTTGCTGAAAATTTGAGCCAAATCGGTAAAGAAGTGACTGAGAACGAAACGTTTGAGTGAAGGCCGAAAAAGCGATGGGACATTTTTTATCTATACTGTATTATTTCCGTTCTTAATCAGGGCAGAGTGTGCATGTACACATGAGCAAATGCAGCATTGTATCTTCTACATCTATGTCAGTCTCACATCTGGAATGTCTGCAGTGGGCGTTCTGACACAGCTTTTCCCGGCAGTTGCGCTCTACTTGGCCTAAAACATTGTCATCTCATCTATTGTTGTTATCATTGTCGTCATCATCGTCACTGTCATCGTCATCATTGTCATTGTCATCATCATCGTCATCATTGTCGTCATCGTTGTCGTCATCGTTGTCGTCATCATTGTCGTCATCGTTGTCGTCATCGTCCGATCCGATCCGATCCGATCTGGCGGGGGGGTCGTACAATGTACGGCCCTATGATCAGACCTGCACGGTCCATTTCGTTACCCCTTATATCGTCATCTCGGACGTTTTGCCCTTCTTTCACTGCCAAGCCACTCAAGCCATGCTGTTGGGCGCCAGGTACTAAGAGAGTGCCTGGCGTGGTGACGTCATGGTGCTGACAGCTCCCTGCGGCCGCCCGGCGGACAGACACTAAACCGGTATTGGCCTTATTGCTGGTTGCTCAGACGGCTCCTGACGTCGTTGATCTTCCCTCCAACGCGGCATGCTTTTAGGAGCGGCTTTCGGTGCAACGGCAGATCCAGTTGGTTCCCATTTTACCTACTCACTGTAACCAGTTTTCGGTGGCCTGGGTGGAGCGTTGTGCCGACGACCAACTCTTTGCAGCAAGAAACTTGCCACGCCGAGAGGATGAACCACTACAACCACTAGGGATGCAGCGGCCGCCGTGACTCAGAGGCAGCGAGCTACCCACTGAGCCACTGACGCGGCGTCGTCATCATCATCATCGTCATCTTCATCATCGTCATTGTCATTGTCGTCATCTTCATCATCGTCATCGTCATCATCGTCATCGTCATCATCGTCATCTTCATCATCATCATTGTCATTGTCGTCATCTTCATCATCGTCATCGTCATCATCATCATCTTCATCATCGTCATCGTCATCATCGTCATCTTCATCATCGTCATTGTCATTGTCGTCATGATCGTCATCATCATCATCATCATCGTTGTCGTCCGATCCGATCCGATCTGGCAGGGGGCCGTATGATGTACAGCCCTACGATCAGACCTGCACGGTCCATTTCGTTACCCCTTATATCGTCATCTCGGACGTTTGCCCTTCTTTCACTGCCAAGCCACTCAAGCCATGCTGTTGGGCGCCAGGTACTATGAGAGTGCCTGGCGTGGTGACGTCATGGTGCTGACAGCTCCCAACGGCCGCCCGGCGTAACCAAACCGGTATTGGCCTTATTGCTGGTTTCTCAGACAGCTCCTGACGTCGTTGATCTTCCCTCCAACGCGGCATGCTTTTTGGAGTGGCTTTCGGTGCAACGGCAGATCCAGTTGGTTCCCAATTTACCTACTCACTGTAACCAGTTTTCGGTGGCCTGGGTGGAGCGTTGTGCCGACGACCAACTCTTTGCAGCAAGAAACTTGCCGGGCCGAGAGGATGAACCACTACAACCGCTGCAGGGGCCGCCGTGACTCAGAGGCTGCGAGCTACCCACTGAGCCAACGACGCGGCCATCGTTGTCATCATCATCATTGTTGTCATTGTCATCATCATCATCATCATCATCATCATCATCATCATCATCATCATCATCATCATCATCATCATCATCATCATCATCATCATCATCATCATCATCATCATCATCCAGCCCAGGAGGTGCGCATCTGGTCGGTACAACCCTTTCCTGGATATGGTACAAAGAAAAATTCGCTCAGAACAACGAAAAAATATAACGAATTATGCACTACTGTAACTTTTGTCCTCATAATCGCTTCTAAATGAGTTTTTGAAGATATAATACTATTTCATAATTTTGTATCCCTTTTGCAAAATGGAGTGCAAAATACAATGTAAATAAAGAGGTCATTGCAACTTTACTTACTGAGACACTGGTCTGGCACCCGGTTCTTGCATTCCATACACAAGCAAAAAATTGTGTTTCGGCTGGCCTCTGGATTAACCATGCAGTCCGCATCCTCACAACGGTACTCGGAAGCACAGAACCGCTCACAGTTTCGCCACGCATCGGCTGAAACTCTTTTAGAGAAACTTTTATGCTTTAGGTACTACTGTGTTTTCTTGTGGGTCCTTTTTTAAAAAACCGTCTTTTAGAAATTTACAGTTTGCTCTTTCGGTATGAAATCGATAGCAATGCCCCGATTTTGGTGACAATTTGTGTGTTCATGGACATAGGCTAGCATTTCCTGAAGGTAGAACAACAACTTAGACTAATAAGTATTGAAAGAATGCGTGATTCTGGGGAGTGTTTGTATTATTGAGCTGTTGAGCGGTTGTGTCTGTGATTGGTGGAGGTGAAAGAGAAAGAGAAAGAGAAAGAGAAAGAGAAAGAGAAAGAGAAAGAGAAAGAGAAAGAGAAGAAAGGGAAAAGATGTTTAGAGGAAGGAGGATGAAGAGGATGAAGGGAAGAGAGGAAGTGAAAAGAGTGGTGAGAGAAAAGAAAGAGAGTAATGAGGAGCAAGGTGATGAGGAGAAGGTGGAAGATGAAGAGAGGAAGAAAGATGAAGAAACGAAGGAGGAAGAACAGAAGGAGAAGACAGAGAAGGAGTCTGATGATTCGTTCGAGTTCGTTGAAGAAGAGATGGGCTTCTGTTTCACCAATGACAAGTCACCAGATGAAGGCAAAGGGGCAGAAAGGCCGAAACGTAGCACACAGGAGACCACGTCAGTATGGTGTCAGTGCAGAGCTGGTTACTGGAGCTTAGAGACCTGCACGGGCCGCCTTTTTCACGGCCCGGCCTGTCTGGAAGACCCAATTTTGGCGGCCCGCGCCCAGCCCTCATGAAAATGCAATTTTTGTGGCTCGGCCCAGCTGAAATCCTCTCAAAATCCTCTGTATGGCGACCAGGCCCGGCCCGTACAGGTCTGTACTGGAGATGCCGAGTCAGCAGAGGCGGAGCAGATCAGTTCAGTTCATTCGTTTTCCACGGCTGACAGGCACAGATGAGGCCCAGTTGACATCCATGAGGGAGTGATGAAAGAATGCGTGATTCTGGAGAGTGTTTGTATTATTGAGCTATTGAGCGGTTGTGTGTGTGTTGTGTTGTGTTGTATTGTGTTGTGTTGTGTTGTGCGAGTCAGCAACTAACAAGTAAACCCGACTCTCGTTTTAGTATGTATGTCTGTCAAAGTTAGATACCTTTTCACAATGTACATAATGCAATTTTGTTTACCTTCACATTTCGTTGCAGCTATGTGGACAATGCTCAAGGTTTGGACAACTATGATGACATAGAGTGATTTCCAAAAGTTGCGCATAATTTCTGCTATCTACCGCTCACACAACCGATGTACATAAAGCTGACAAAGAAGCAGCAACACGGCCGTTCTAATTTCAATAACAAATATGACTGTCTGTCTAGCCAATTGTTTGCGGCAAAATTCAGTTCAGCACTTTTATTCTGCAACTGAATACAAATTTGTAAACGATGCAAAATGTATGAAACCAAGCTACAGTTTCTCTTACTAAAACAGTTTCAAAAAAGAAATATTTTACTCAACCTACAGTGGTAGATTGTGACAACATGTTAGACTTGTAACTAAACTGAAAATCTTTCAAAATGGCTGTTGCGTTGTTGGTCAATTTTGACGGTCAGTATCTTTGGATTTTGGAAACGTTTAACTCACAGCTAATTTGAACACGACGTTATAATCCCTATGGTCGCTAGCTAGCTACATTCTATATTTGCATTGTTACATTTTCAACTTGCATATTTTTTCACTAGAACTTTCAACATTTCCATAGTTTTCACGTTTAAGTCCAAACTTTCAACCTTTGCATATTTTTCACATTTTACACCACTATTTTTAACATTGGCAGGTTTTCATGTTTTACACCAGAATTTTCAATTTTAACCTTTACATATTTTTTTACCTTTACATATTTTTCACATTTTACTAGACCAGAATTTTCAACCGTTTATATTTTTTCACATTTCACAACTGACTTTTTCAACCATTGCGTATTTTTATCACATTTACGTTACAGAGCCTCAATAAACAACAGCTCCGAAGAGCATTCTCGCTTCCAACAACACACTATCGTTAGTCCATCTCTTCTGTTCTTCATCATAAAACTCCACTTTGTCCGTGACTCCTTCTCTATAACTCAAAAAGCCTCCGAGCGCATAAAACCTGTTCCTGAAGTTAATCAAAGCAGATCTGCTTCTGGGTGAGTTCATTGGTGCTACCGGTAACCACAGCTGATTGTCCCTATCATAGGCTTCACAAATATCAGTCGCTGACATGGCTAACGGGTCCTTCGTTCCAACACCACCACATGCAAATATCAAGTGGCCAACCACAGCCGCTGACAAACTGTGCCTCGCAGTGGGCATGTCAGGCACATCAGCCCAAGTATCATGTAGCGTATCATAAAACAGTCCAGAAGCTAGTTGACCCTTGCGATCGGCGCCTCCAGAACCACCGAAAATGTACAGTCGACGTCCGGAAGCTACCGCGGCTGCACGGGTTCGTGGATGTGGCATCGAGGTGATGGTTGTCCACTTGTTCTGCTTTGGATCAAAATATTCACAACTGGAAAGACGACTGGTGATCAGACCTGTATTCTTCTTCTCTGTCTTGCTGCCTCCGCAGACATACAAACGGTTGCCTAAAAGTTTTGGTTTGATAGATACCTAGATAGAGTTTTGCCAAGCCATAGGGACTGCGTTTGTTTGGTAAATTATTTGCTCGCAACTTGAGTTTTAGGCACCATTTTGCCAGCTTTTTTATATTTTTCATGAATACAGCCATGTTTGTTTGTTTATCAGTTCCACTGTCCTTTCGGACAGCTCAGGACACCCCTCGCTCTTTTCAGAGCCCTTCAATGGGGTAGCCCTGTCTACAAACAACCCTCCCCTTTGCTGCCAAGAGGTGCAACGGCAGCGCCGGTTCGATTGGCAGATTTTGCGAAAATTCGAGTTATTGCAACATTTTGCGTAGTTTTACAACATTTTTTTCCGTGCCTGATTTTTTTCAGAATTCCCAAATTTCCGGATTTTGCATTATTTTCAGTTTATTGCCAATTTGACTGCTGTAATTAGCTCTACTCTACTAAGCTACAACTGTAACAGTCTGACTCTGGCACTTGACGCCGCTATGGCACCAGTACCATATACGGTACCCCAATGTTGGGTGACTGTGGTGGTGTGGTACTATATATGGTACCCCTACCCATACATGTAACAGGGGGGGTCTGGGGGGGGGTCTGCCCCCCACCCGACTTAGGCCAGACCCCCCGGTTGGGGACCCCCCCCCCCCCCCCCCCGAGACGATTTCACCGACCCCCCCCCCCTCCGATTTTTCTGGCATGTAAATTTTCGAGCAAATTTTTGCAATTTTTTACACTTTCACACACAAAAATTGCCAAAATCGCCTGCAAAACAGCACTTTTTAGCTGTATTTCAGCCCAAATTAGCGATTTTTGGCGATTTTTAGGCCAAAAATTGCGATTTTTCTCGATTTTTGAGCGTTTTTTAGTGCCCACCCCCCTCCCCCGAAATTTTGGCTCAGACCCCCCCCCCCCCGGCCGGCGCCAGACGCCCCCAACCCCCCCTCCCCCCATCGGCGGATGACCTGTTACATGTATGCCCCTACCCATGGCCATGGATGGATGCCGGTGCCATATATATTGTCAGTACTATCATGTGTATGTAACAGGTCATCCGCCAAAGGGGGAGGGGGGGTTGGGGATCTGGTGCCGGTCGGGGGCCTGGGCTGGGTCAGGGCTGTTGGGTCGGTTTTTTTCCTCGGTTTTTTTCGTTTTTTTCCGAAAAAAAACCGGTTTTTTTCCTAGGGGCTCGGAAAAAAACTAAAATGCGGAAAAAAACTCAAGTAAGTTTTTAAAGGAAATAGGCACAATAACTGGTTAAATTCGCTTCCAATGCTTTGAATTTACGTTAATAGAAGCCCTACAAGATTTTCAATGGCATAACTTAGCTGTTTTTCGCAAAAAATATTGGTACCATTTTCAGGCAACTTTTATTATTGTATTTTTGGTGTTTTAAAATCAAATTGCTACTCTAAAACATGAAATTAGTGCATTTTGTAATAAGACTCACGCTATTTCGTTGAATTCTGCAATAAAAAGCGATTGTTAAAAAATTTTTCTGTGATCTCGGAAAATAACTTTTGGAAAAAAACCGGAAAAAAAAACAGGAAAAAAACCGGAAAAAAACCGGCTTGAGTTTTTTTCCGGAAAACAAACAGCCCTGGGCTGGGTCAGAGCTCAAATTTTGGTAGGATGTTGGGCACTTAAAAATACGCTCAAAAATCGAAAAGATCGCAATTTTTTGGCTAAAAATCGTCAAAAATCGCTAATTTCGGCTGAAATACGGGCTGAAAAAGTGCTGTTTTGCAGGCGATTTTGGCAATTTTTGTGTCTGAAATTGTTAAAAAATCGCAAAAATTTGCTCAGAAAATTACTTGCCACAAAATCGGAGGGGAGTCGAAAAAATCGTCTCGGTGGGGGGTCCCCATCCGGGGCAGGTCTGGCCTAAGTCGGGTGGGGTGCAGACCCCCCTGTTACATGTATGAGATGAGTACCATAAACGGCGTTACGTGCTTGACTGTGTGAAGCTGATTCAAGCTCACCTACGACAGCTCCAAATGCCATATCTCTTCTTTCACTCATTGGCGCTTTAGAGATCCATTCGTCTCGTTCGGGATCAAAAACTTCGGTAGAGTTAAGAGAATCGCCTATTTCATTTTTCCCGCCAGCAACCACAATAAGATTGTCAATCAGTCCGACTATCGGTCCCTCTCTGCCTACTGTAAGGTACGGTCCATGAACCCTTCTTCTCGAGGGTTCGTGAGGGTCATAAAGTTGAATAGTTTGCACTTGTGCATGATTACGATCCGTTCCACCGATTAGCAATATTGAGCTGGCGTCTGAAATTTGAATTTTTATTATTTCTCGCAGGTCGAGGTGTGAATTGGTTTTGTAATTGAGGTTTTAATATTAAAGTTTTCGCACCGGACAAATTGAGATCGATTGACTGTTACACAAACGGTCAGTAGTTAATGCGATTAAACGCACCAGACTGCACCGGATTAGGAGAAACGTGAACTTTCCCACACTAATTAATGTGTCTTTGCCTGATTAACGAAATTTTGTACCTAATGTTAAGGGAACTTTGTAAAAGATAGTATACAGTTTAGACAGAAAAGCAAAATCATTACAAATATATAGTTCTCCTTTCAAATTACAATTACAAATTACAAATTAATTGACAATTTTGTTACGATCACCTGTGAATTTATTATTAGTAGTACTATGAACAGACTGTTATAACCACTTTAAAATCAAGGACGACACATTACGGACAAAACTAGTAAAAAGGCAAAAAAGCAGTCCCTCTAAGGAGAGTTCTAGATTTTTCTCTCTTCACACAACTTTACAAAGAAGATTCGAAAAAAAACTAACTTCTCGTTCCCCTTTTCAGAGCCATCAAAAACGTTTCTTTTTCATCATAACCGCCAGGCTGTTGAATCAGCACCACCAGAGCCACAAACAAGGTGGCACAAAGTATCAAAAGCAGCGAAATAATAATAACCAATTTCCATCTATTCAAAAATGACAGCAATCTATTGGGGTCGCTCTCCGTTATAACATAGACCGGCGTAGGTCGTGGCGTTTTGCCCTTCAAAGGCACGTCGGAGCTTTCCATTGAATAAACTAGAACCAAGTTTAGATTGTCTAATCGACTTAAAACAGAGACTATTAGGTGTCGTTTAGAGGCGTAGCGGGCTGTCTCAACAGCCGTGCGCCAGGCCAAGATCGTGTTTTCACATGTGAGAAGACAGAGAGTCGGCGCTGTGGCGTTTTTAAACAGACAGACGCGTAGTAAAGGGGCAACTTAGAAAAACTGGCAGCCTGCGAAACGTTAATTCGTGAGTCAGCAGGCCTACTACTGATTCAGTAGCGGTCGGTCGGGCCGAACTTGCGCCACTCGCTGACAATGCAACCGGCCGGGCCGAAGCTGAATAATTATTTTTCGGCCGACATAAACAGAAGGCAGTTTGGATGGTTTTTGTGAAATGTAGGTGCTGTGATTCATGGTTTAGAGATGTAGTTCTTTGTTTGAATTTAGTTAAAACTATTCTATGTTGAGCTAACAGTAAATTTAATCAAGTGTAGTGTAGTGTAGTGTAGTGTAGTGTAGTGTAGTGTAGTGTAGTGTAGTGTAGTGTAGTGTAGTGTTTGTGACTCAAGTAATTTCTCCAATTTTTACCAAACAATTAGATCAACAAAACCAAATACAAATTATGAAATCCAATAAAACCATCATGACAAAAACCTTGCACAACCCTCCAGACGCCTGCAAGAAACATTTCACCCGTGAAAGAAATTATTTCACTCCACAGACCGCAAAGAATACCCCAAAACCATTTCAAAATCCTAACGTAGCAGAATCCATTGCCTCACAATCACTCGTCAGATTTTTGCATGGACGTCAGTGCTTCCCGCAGTTGCTTGCCCATCATCTGATCGACCTGAGTGAACATGGCCACCACTCGGTCCTGCAACTTCTTCTGTGCTTGCATCACGTTCTCAGCCAGGTTTTGAATCATTCTGCTTCTTCCGCCATCATCCAACACCTGCTGCCAGAGAATCCGCGGCTGACTGAAGTTATCATCATCTCGGGTGTCATAGCGTTTCACCTCTCCACTGTGGTGACGCATTGAGAGTGCTGCGTCCGGCTTGTCCCTCAGTGCTCCGAAACTGTTGGGGAAGTAGTTCACTGCTCCTCCTGAATGGCAGACTCATTACATGAAATCAAACCCAACAGTTAGAAGCAATTCTGATCTTTACCTTGGTTTCCATTCACGGTCATGTCACCATCGCGTTGTGTGTTGGCCACCCTTGCCCAAGGACAGGGACAATTGACCGGAATTTGCTTGTAGTTGATGCCCAGACGATGGAACTGAGTCTCCGGGTACGCAAACATTCGACCTGTGCAAAAACTGCTTTGAAACATTCTGTAATGTTTACATAGTGCTGTTCTCTGATCTGTTTGTGCACCTTGCAGCATTTTATCAGGGGACGGCTCAATGCCTGGTACCATGTGGGAGGGAGAGAAGCCGGCCTGCTCAACCTCGTTGAAATAGTTGGATGGGTTCCTGTTCAATGTCATTCTTCCCACCGGAATCAGTGGCCACCGGCCGTGGGGCCAAATCTGTAAAATGTAAAAGTTGATTGTGCATTTTTGCTGAATCATATTTTAACAGTTTTTAGAAAATGTTATCATGTTCATTAAACAGTTATAAACCTGTTTGAAATCACTCATACTGAGCTGTAGTGCAACTCTGGCTTAGTAATAAAAAACTATGTAGTAAATGTAATAATATTACCTTTGTAACATCGAATGGGTTGAATTCAACTTTCTCAGCCTCTTCGTTTGTCATTACTTGGATGTAAAACGACCAGCTGGGGTAATTTTTGGTTGCAATCGCATTGTACATGTCCCGGATGGAGTAGTCAGGGTCTGTTGACATCAGTTTTGCTGCTTTCTCAGCTGGCAAGTTCCTTATGCCTTGGTTGGTCTGAACTACTAAGTATATTTTAACCAACTTGTCATGGAAGCCACAAGGATGACAAAGTGATGATGATGATGATGACGATGATGATGACAATGACGATGATGATGACAATGACGATGACAATGATAATGACAATGACAATGACAATGACAATGACAATGACAATGACAATGATGATGATGATGATGATGATGACAATGACAATGACGATGAAAATGATGATGATGATGATGATGATGATGATGATGATGATGATGATGATGATGATGATGATGATGATGATGATGATGATGATGATGATGATGATGATGATGATGATCAAGTCAAGTCAAGTCAAGTGTTTACTGGCAGTTTAAGACCTTACTTCACTCAAAGCGAAACACAGGTACCAGCATAGAAAAGAAAAACTACAGTACGTACATACAAATAACAAATTATGCAAAGAAGTATCATCATGTTATGTTAGACTGAAGGTGTAGTCCTAAAACGACACGTCTAAACTCTGCTGACTCAAGAAATCTAACAAAACTGGCAAAAGGTAACAGAGGTACAGTAGGTGGGAGTGCGTTCCAGACCTTAGCAGTGACATAAAAGAACGAAGAGTCCGTTGCGGCCGTTCTACTAGCCAGCTCGACGTGACAGTCATGCGTTGTTCTAGCACTGCGACGGTTGACAGAGAGAGGTAGATTTTCCTGGTCGGTGTAGCGCTGGCCGTGGAAGAATTTGTAGAAGAGCTTCAGTCTAAGTCTGGCAGCCAGTAACCAGATCGGGGGCCGCTCAGAGCCAGACTGTTCAGCACAGACGGACAGTAATTGATCATACGGTAAGGTAAAGTTGTTAGTGTAGAGCTGCGACTGGTACTTGTTGACTCGCTCAACTTTGTTTCCAGCCCACATAGCATGTGGATACCATACCTCTATACCGTATGTAAGTTGGGGCAGCGTGCAAGCGTTAAACACTCTATCTAACACATAGTTTGGAGCATTGCCTCGAAACAGCCAGTTTGTCACTCCTACACACTTCTTCGCTCTAGCTACTGTAGTACGCGTATGTTCATTGAAAGAGAGGCGACGGTCAACGTGCACTCCTAAATATCTAAAGCACTCCATGATGATGATGATGATGATGATGATGATGATGATGATGATGATGATGATGATGATGACGACAATGACAACACTGATATAATAAAAATACCCTGTAGTGGAATTTGCACCAGACAGTTTCCCCTTTAGCATTGACCAATCTGAACGTGTGAGAGCCGAAGCCATGCATGTGTCTGAATCCATCTGGAGTTCCACGATCACTGAACACGATCATTATCTGGTGCACCGTTTCAGGCCGCAGCGTAGCGAAGTCCCAGAACATGTCCGGATCCTGCAACACAAAGCCGTGTGATTCATTTATTCAAGAAAATTATTATTCAAAAAAGTTTACATGCAGATGAGTGACTGGGTTGCGCTTGACAGTGTGAATGAAGTTTGGAAAGTGAATCGGGTCTCGGATGAAGAAAATGGGAGTGTTGTTGCCCACCAAATCCCAAAGTCCATCATCAGTGTAGAACCGGGTGGCAAAGCCGCGAGGATCGCGTGCTGTGTCAGCTGAACCTTTTTCTCCAGCTGGAAAAGCTTCTAACTATGGCATTTTTATTCTGTATCATCAAGTGAAGGAGTGAAGAATTGATTAAAATCTAATAAATCATACACTTATAAAAGAACTATGTTAATATGTGCTCAAAGCCTGAAACATATAAAAAATATATGCAAAAACCAAGCCTAACAAAGCACAAATGTTTTAATAGTATAAACCAGGTTCAAAACGAATTAATATACAGTATAGATCAAAAAAAATGTCCCATCGCTTTTTCGGCCTTCACTCAAACGTTTCGTTCTCAGTCAATTCTTTACCGATTTGGCTCAAATTTTCAGCAAAAATTACCAACATGGTTGGCTAAATATTCTGCAAGTTTGGTGCGAAAATTCCAAAGGAAAAAATTTTTTTGAACCAGAAAGTGAAAATCATAGTGGTCTGTGTAAATTCAAATTTCCCGCGTAATTACGGCGCTATCGCTTAGATAGTTGCAGCAATTATCGGGCGGACATTTGGTCATAACATATTCAGACGGCAGCCCTCTGGCTTAAGGGACACTAAAATTGGGGAATTTTAAAAACATGATCGAAAATCCCATAGTTAAGAAATCTGTACATTCTGAAATCAAAGCACTGAATCAGTTGTCAATCAACACAGATTGTAGCAGGAAGTTCGACAAATGAGTGAACCTGATATTTAAACTCAGTTTCACATCATAGAAACCTTCTCCACAGTGTTTTTAGAAAATCGAAAATCTTCTGAATTGTCATTTCACCGTTTTTACGAAGAAAAGTCACATTTTGTCATGTTTTTGAAATTCCCCAATTTTAGTGCCCCTTAAGCCAGAGGGCTGCCGTCTGAATATGTTATGACCAAATGTCCGCCCGATCATTCCTGCAACTATCTAAGCGATAGCGCCGTAATTACGCGGGAAATTTGAATTTACACAGACCACTATGATTTTCACTTTTCGGTTCAAAAAAATTTTTTCCGTTGGAATTTTCGCACCAAAGTTGCGGAATATTTAGCCAACCATGTTGTTAATTTTTGCTGAAAATTTGAGCCAAACCGGTAAAGAAGTGACTGAGAACGAAACGTTTGAGTGAAGGCCGAAAAACCGATGGGACATTTTTTTTGATCTATACTGTATATTAAAACTACACAATAAAATAGTAAATCGCAAATTAAAATCTTAGCATAAAGCTGAAATAAGAAAGGAACTATATTAATATTAGTAATAATAATTTATAATATAAAAGAAACTTCTAATTTGTAGCATATGTATATACTTACCAACAGTGGAGATTCTGACAAACATCGGTGTTTTCTTTCCGATAGCCGAAAAAACGCTTGCCTTCGTATACTGCGTTATGTCATGCGTGACCTCAAAAACGCCATGCGCTCCTGAATTTCTACTCTATGTACTTTCTACAAACATTTTCTATTCAAAATCTATACACTCACCGCCCCCCTTGGCATGCACTACTCGTTCCGGTATGCGCTCTCGACAGAAATGATTCATTTCATCAAGGTAAACGTAGTCTTGAATCAGCATCGGACCTCGTGGACCCACCGTCAACACAGCCTCTTTCAAGGATATAGGTGCGCCAAAGCTGGTGGTTATATAGGTGGGATTCTGAGCAAAACTCTCTTTAAATCTATCTAACCAACCGGTCTGGTACCTTATCACTTTCCTCCTGCTGCTGTTTCTGGTGAGGAAGCCGCTTTTCCTGATTCTCCATCATTTTGCAGACTGGTTGGTTGGTCTCCAGATCAAGTGACAGTTGAGAATAGACTAAAACTGCAATGATTTGCGTGGCAAGTGGAGTGACATGACCGTGCTTGGAATTGTTTGGTGGCTTGTTAGCCGATTGTCAAGCTTACATTATGCAAATTGAAGCGAAATTGCAAATTTTCAGACAGAACTAGCTGTCTAGATTTTGGCCTACCGGAGAGCGCTGATTAGAGCACCCCAAATAGTGTACCCGGGGCGCACAATCTGGAACTTTGTGTCAATCAGTGTACCCCGGGTACTGTATTTGGAGACAGGTTTTATAGCAATGACCACTGAATTTTAGATCACTTTTATCCTGAACTTGGTAAACTTTGCATTGCACATGTGCAAAACCCTTGCAGTTTTGTGTTTTAGTGACCAAATTGTCTGAAGATTGAGACCTACCTATGTGCCAAAATAGGGTAAATTTTGGTGTGTTAAAGTTTGGTGCACCAAAATCGACCGAATCCTGAAAAATTAAAGCATAAGTAAAGTTTGTGCAAAAATAAACAGTGTTAAAAATGGAAACATTTTTTGCTGTCATTTCCACAAATGTTCGCTGAATCACCTGAAATTTAGAGTTAGTTTGCAACACTTGGTGGTATTTTCTGTGTAAATATTTAATGCATTGAGATTGAGAGTGTCGTGAGAAAATGAAAAATTCTTGAACATCTTTTCTAACGAGCCGAACAGCAAACAGATCATCAGGATAATTTGTATTTTTTATTGAAAAATTTCAGACACAATAATTTCTTTTAGCACGTTTTAGCTGTATTTCAGCCCAAATTAGCGATTTTTGGCGATTTTTAGGTTTAAAAGGTTTATTACAACGCACATGAACACCGGACAAACCAGTAAAGAACCCATAAAGGGCCACATGCGAGGCAATCACCGGGGTCGAACCCCTACTATGTGTCTAACGCTGGGTGCATGGCAGGCAAAGTTGCTACCACTACACCACAGACGCAGACATAGACATTTAGCCAAAAAATTGCGATTTTTTCGATTTTTGAGCGTTTTTAGTGCCAAACCCCCCTCCCAAAATTTTGGCTTAGAACCCCAGGCCCCGGCCGGCGCCAGACCCCCTCCCCCTTCGGCGGATGACCTGTTACATGTATGCTGGGGTCTACTATCGCTTACCGTCACACGTCTGATTAGATACAGTAGCAGCACCACAGTACCTAAACAAAATGACCAATGTCGGTTGAATTAAGTCGAGCAACTTCTTTATTCACAGAATCAATATTCCAGACCACAAAATGACAGCACATCTACATATACTGAAACCGAAAGTTTATGGCTGGTCAGTGCAAACACACGCACAGGGACCAGATACACAAAACACTCACACTGAATCACAATCTTTCAATACTGTCCCTAACGGACGATACATATCGTGTCATGTCGGTATCGTAGTCTTTGGACATTATCTAGCTAACCGAGTACGTTCTGGAACCGAAGTGTATAGCACCTGGAAGACCAGACTCTGGGCTGTCCAGGTCTGTGCGTGCACGCAAAATCCGGATTTTGAGAAATGAGTGAATGGTTATCGTTTCAGTAAATGTCGCAAAATGACCCGAATGCCTACCCACCCTACGTACTTTGAGGGGTGCAGCTACGGTTGCTGATGTTCGAACCAGGCATGTGAGGTGTGTGTTATGCGGTTCTTTTTTCTATTTTTTTTCGAAAAAAAAAACAGTGTTTTTTCTTAGGGTAGGAAAAAACATAAATCGTGGAAAAAAACTCAAGCTAATTTATATCATTTTTTTTTCAGTTAAAATGGACTTTTGAGATAAATAATAGGCTAGACTGAGTCAAAACTGTTAGAAAAACAATAGACAATACCAAATTTGGCAATCCAAAACAAAATGGCAAACTGCTGTACGAAAATTTGCATATAGTGTTTATTGATTTTATTGATAGAGCCTGTCAGGGACTGTTTCATGCCTGTTTTGTGATTCATATCTATCTAAGATGGGTATTTCTGTTCTGAAAGGACTCAAGGAAGGCGTTAGAAAGCATTAGGAATCATAAACCAGGTTAGTATACTCAGAACTTGAGCAGGAGTTTTTTTCCGCGATTTTGGAAAAGAAAACGGAAAATAACTGAAAAAAAAACAGGCCGAGGTTTTCGTCCCTGTGTTCCACCATGCACCGTTGGTGTTCGTTTGACCTGACATATAAATTCGATATCAGTCGGAAGTTGTTTGAACATCATAACCTGACCCTGTTTCTGAGAGTATACACGGTCAATGTGGTTTTCAACTGTACTGTGTGTTTGTTTGTATGTGCATGTTTGCGCCTAAAGCGGTTTAATCAAGAACGGTATAAAGGCCGAACATTTATTTGTTTTTAAGTGGCTTCCTAAACTGCGGCTGACAAGCTGGCGCTAATGAAGGAGAGAGATCGATGGCAAAAAGTGCTTAGCCGCTTTACTACTTACTCGTCAGCTAAAAGTGCTTTTCCTTCCTCTGGCTAATGCCGTCGCCCGTTCGATTTGCCTTGCCAATTAAGATCGCTCATACTTTCAAGCTGCCGTTGTAGAAGTGAACTGATCAGCCAAGATCGCAAGGTATATAGCATATCGTTGGATTGTATACCATAAGTTGGAGTATCGGCTAAAGGGCGGGACACTTTCTATTATAATTTCTTCGTGTATTGATGGAGTGTTTAGAAAACAAACATAACCTGAAGAGCTGTTTTTTGTCATCTGTCCACTCAAAAAACCGAACAGATCGTCAGATTTTCTTCATTTTGCTAAGACTGCGTCAATCTTAATGCATGAAATAACACTTAAAATATCGTGCAAATTTGCACATAATTGTATGCTTCAGATTTCAGGTCATTTGCAGAATTGACTACAAAAAAGAATAGTTTCCATTTTTAACATTATTTCTAGTGATTTTGAAATTAATCAATCTTACATATTTTTAATTTGTTCACCTTTTAATTCACAAAACTACAACGCGCAAAATATTCTCACCTCTGTTTCAATTTTCAGCCTATTTGGCCAAGGGGCCGTCCATAAACGACGTCGTTCCAAAATCCCGATTTTACGGACCCCCCTCCCCCCAAAATCGCCTTGCGTCGTTTCTGGGGCCCCCTGAGGCGACGTCGTTTTCGGGTTACCCCCCCCCCCCCGATAAAAGTGCAGTACATGCAGTACTGTCAATTTTTCTTGTTGCCATACTGTATAATGAATTGAATAGATCCCTTCAACCACTCTGGGAAACTTTTCTGTATGTAGAAATATTTGACAGAATGTGCATAAATCGAAAATAATGCAATTGAAGTACCCTAAAATTCCGAAAAAAGCGACGTCGGTTTTTGCTAACCCCCTGCCCCTCCTGGTGCGTCGTCTAACGTCGCATTTCAGCCGACCCCCCCCCTCCCCCTCTGGAACGACGTCGTTTATGGACGGCCCCCAAGCTTCGTTTGCGCAATTGTCAGCAACAAGAAATGTGTAAATTTTAAAGACACCTTGTAGAAAGAACAATTTGAATGAAAGGTGAACAAGTCCGTTTCTAATAAACCGTGCGTTGCAACAAAATACAGTATAAACATACATGTAACAGCTCCGGGCCGACCTGGGGGGAGGGGGGTAGGGGGGTTTTCCTCAGATGGGGGGGTCGAGGGGGGGTTTCGTCCAGAGGTGGGGTCCAAAATTTCAAAAAGCTCCAGAACGCCTGGAAATGCGTTTTTAGCACGTTTTTTTCAGTAAGGATGCTAAAAATCGCAATTTTAAGCTGCCAAATAGCTTTTTAGAGCTAAAAACAAGCAAAAAATGACAAAAAGGGCTTCCAAAAACACCGATTTCTCTTAAATATCAGCAGTGGAAGCGCCAAATTCGGTTTCCAAAGGCTTTTCAACTGAATTTTAGGCTAAAAATTAGTGATTTCTGACCCAGTTTGTTAATACTGGAGCCACCACTAGTACTTGTATTTTTTGGTTGGGGGGGTCCCCTTAACCTGTCTCGGGGGGGGGGGGGGGGGGGGGGGGTGGGGGGGGTTTGGCCATTCCAGCTTGGGGGAGTAACCCCCCAAACCCCCCCTAGTATATGTATGAGTATAAATCAATAACTACATTGTATTCAGCTGTTTTGCAGGCGCTATCACAATCACTCAAGCGGCACGTTAGATTGCTGGAGGTGTCAGTCGATCCGATGGCGGGTGTAGCAGGAACACTGTTTAGTTCCGGACTGGTGATAGCTTTTTGTCTACTTATATTTGCCTGCTGTATGGTGGCAATCAAGAGGGGTTGGTGCTGTCCCAGCTCTGAGCACGATCCTGAAACTCCTTGCAGTCCGATTTTGAAGCAAAATTCCACCGATTAATAATCTGTCGTTATTTGTATAAAATGGACTTGCTGGTGAAATGATATAATGTTGTACCTGTAAACTTCTGATTCTTTCGCTGTCGCTATAAAGATGTATTCATTTCATACCGTACTTGTGGAAAAAATCGCCTGGTCAACGGCGCCCGCAACAACGCTTTTAAGACGGTGCCAAAATTCTTACTCGTGCTAGTTTTATGACCGGAAACTAAGAATCCAGGGTGATCCACCAAAATTCTAACTATTTCGATAATTTAAAGAGTTTGGGTCTGAAACTTGCGAGATTAATTGGCATTGCTATTGGGTACAAGTAGATCTAATTTGCAGTACTACAAACTACATATTTTCGGCGATTATGACGTCACCAAGACTACAAATTAACTAAAACTACAAATTATTTTGGCTGACTACAAATTAACTACTAACTACTATTTCAAAATCTTTAAACTTCTAGTCATTTTTCTTGGAAATTTTACGATTTTCTCCTACGATTTTACCCAATTTGAGCCCCTAATCGGCTGTTGAACTGTCTTGACCTTACGATAAGCTCACCAAATTGTAAAGCATTCCGAGAAGGAAACTATTGTTGACGATTGAGCAAAGAATTCCTTGCAGAATACTGTATTACAAACATAAAGCACCTCTACCTGTGTGGCGTAGGGGTGGCCCCCATTTGCCCATGGCAGTCTGTTCTCAAACCTAAGCTTTTAGGTTTCTACCTGAGACAAAACGAATAAATTGCAGCTGCACAGAAGCATTTAAGCTTACATATATCCAAAAGTGAAGCAGCTAGCAGTGCAGACAATATTGAAATAGAGTGCCAAAAATAGGGCCATCCAAACTGGATTTCTTCAAACGGCCGGACCCAGCGGCGCAGTTCAAAATACAGATTCACTGGCAGCGATAGTAGCACCAAAGACTGAAGAGTTACTGAAACACAAACAAGACGGGTTTACGCACTTAGCGCAGGTATCACCTGCTACGAATATGAGACGACACGTCCATTGACGATAGTATAACGAATTCAAACAAAGATTGATCGCTATAGCTATGGATAGTCCAAAAATTATTTCCACTGCTGCAATTGCAACACCTAAAAATCGAACAGTGTTTGTATTTATGACAGTGAGTTTATTGATTAGGGAGGGAGTCTAAAATTAGTTAGAGCTTTTAATTGGCTGTTACACGACACGATACACCCGCCTCTCGTTTGATCAAGCTGTTAGCAGATTTTACGCTGCTCAGACATACAGAAAGAATTGAGATTCCTGACGCAAGTCCCTTTGACTGGAGCGATGGGCAGTGTTCTGAGTGAAGTGTCGGCATTCGAGCAAACGGTCAGTAATCCCAGTTGATAATCTCGCACAATGAGCCAAGGAAAATTCCAGGAGCCCATGGTGTAGCACAGCAAACTGGAGATCAACCCAGCTAAGGCAAGTGTCTAAATTGTTTGCTTTTCAAATTTGAACTGTTTAAACTGAAGCTATTTCGCTTTTCTGGCAAATTAGAGCTGCTGAAGAATAACGAAGAAAGGTCGAAAAATAAAGGTTCACTATCTTACGTAACAAAAAGGTCATCCGCCGAAGGAATGTATTTAAATTATACATTTGTGTCCAATCTTTTTGAAAATTGTCGTATTTTTTGCTTTTAATAGACAGTGACATACTCAGTAGATGGGAAAGCGTCCATGTAAAAGTTCTGAGACATCTGGTTAGGCTGCTGCCCAACCAGGGCGAGAAAGTTATTAAGTAATAAAGGAAAGTATTCAGTAAGTAAATCCAGATTTTCTGAAATTCAGTAAGTACGAGTAAGTACTGGGTTTTTCAAAGAAAACCCGGTAAGTACTCAGTAAACAATTCAGTAAACTCGGTAAAACTTTTAAAATTCAGAAATATACAATTTATCTGAAAATGTTTTCCTGATATAGCTTTTAGCTACTAGAATCCTTTTTCAGTGCTGATTTATAAGTTTAAGATATTGTAGCTCGACTTTTCAGCATTTTAATCATGTTTTGTGTTATTTCACATTATTTATTGTGCTAATTGGCATGCATGGAAAGCCTAAAAATATGCACACTATACATAGTAACTTTAGGATGTGGCTTTAGATGAAAAGCTTGGCCAAATTGGTAGGTGGAGATTTGTTCTAATTTGCGCCATTTCCTCACAGTTCATCAGACTGATGCTAATAGTAGTAGATATAGTTTCTACTCCTATAGTCTTCGCGTCTGAGAGTCTGTTTGCAGTTCTGCCGTGCAAAGAAAGCTTAGGTTATGCAACAAGCAGTGAAAATTGCAAAAAATTGGCAAAAATTGAATTCTTGTTGTTTAGCAGATCTATTAGCAAAAGAAAAACCGTATATTTTCTTGCACAGGTGCGGTGAGCTACCTATTGCAGAAGCTTTTACTCAGTAAACAACTCAGTAAATTACCGAGTACCGAGTTTACCGAATTTTTTTCTAATTGAGTAATTCAAAATTGAAACTCGGTATTCAGTAAGTAAAATTAAGAAAACTTTTTACCGGTAAGTAAAAGTACTTACTTTAATTCAAAATAACCAAGTACCGAGTAACTTTTACTCAGTAAATTTACTGGGAACAACACTGCTTAAAAGATCAAGTTTGAACTGCTCAGATTTTACACGAATGGAATTATCTACGAGTCATTTGGCTAAAGTACCTCTTTGTCAGCTGGTTGAATGACGTCATCGGTTGGTCCTCAAAAACATAGCCATACATGGATGGCTACAGAGCCATCTATGGCTATAAAGGTGGAGAGCCACTTTAGCCATAGAAATCTGCAGAGCCATCTATGGCTATGCACAATTCAGTGGTTATCTATCTATGGCTACTCCTTTCACTCCTCAAACTGAATTTCAAAATTTGCTACTCTGCAAATTCCGAAATTTAGTTTGAGCCAAGGAGTAGAAACAGATAACTACTGAATTGTACGTAGTCATGGATGGCTACATAGCCATAGATGGCTCTGTAGCTTTTTATGGCCAAAAGTGGAGAGGCGCCTCCTGTGTAGCTACTGTTGTTTGGTATTGGATTTTCCGTTTGTGTATGTGTATGTGTATGTGTATACACATTTACCTTCAAATGTGTATGGTAATTTGTGTATACACATTCAACAAAACAATGTGTATTTTTGTGTATATTTGTGTATGTGTATTGTACTGAAAATGCAAATTTTTTGGTAGATTTTCGGTCAGAAATGCTAGGAAAATCAAATCTCTCAATGTCTGCTGCTTGAAACCTTGGATAGCTTTGAAATTGAGCTACTTAGACTATTTTAAGGGTTTATGAGAATATTTACTGTTTATTACTGCAGCAACAACATCGACATTTTACGTTTCTGTTCGAAATTTTATCGACTTTTACTGATCAAATACACATACACAAAAATACACATTTCGAGTACTGTTTGTGTATGGTAATGTGTATCGGAATTTTCATTTGTGTATGTGTATGTGTATGTGTATACACATTGAAAAAACAATGTGTATTTTTGTGTATGGTAAATGTGTATGTGTATACACAAACAACAGTATGTGTAGCCAGATGGATATAATAAAGCCATAGATGGAAATGACTCTGTAGCCTTTTATAGCTACGGCTCCGCGACTGCATAACCAATTATAGCTATCAAGCCATCTATGGCTACATGGATAGGCCCCGCCCACTTTTGGCTATAGATGGCTATGTAGCCATAGACATATACTATATTAATAATGTCGACACCTTCATTCCATAATTTATTCGTTTCTCTTTTTTGACATATCTTTTCTTTATGCCTCCATCGGAAAAATGGTGTATGTACCTACGGTACGCACCCTATATGCCTTTGGATACACTACTGTTTCAGTATGATCTGTGACAAACTACACAATTTTCAATTTTTATATTTTCTTAAAAAATAACGCAAAATCTTATAAAAATAAACTTCGTTTCTAACTATGAGAAAATAACTAGAAGAATCTAAAAAAACTGTCCCAAATCGTGCTCATTTGAATCCAGGCATTATTTGCAATTGGAGGGATTGGAAAAACCTGGCGCTATTGTTTTGCTTTTAGAGGGGGTTTGGAAAATGATGACAAACGATGGCAAGGGTGGGAGGAGCGTCGAAAAATGGCCAAAATGGATGAGATCATTTTTGCACGGCCCTATTACTGTTTTTGGCAAATATTGTGTAATGATCTGACTAAATTGCTACATAAGAAATTTTCCGGTGAGCCATCATGGTGGAAAGAAAAGTAGGTAGCTGTTGGAAAATGGCCAGAGGTTCTGACTTCATAACTGTCGCGTTTGTTCTTATTAAGCATCTCAAGACGGTCAGCTAATTTCGTTTCAAATAACGCCAGTTGTTCCTGGCCTTCAATCGACACGGAAATGAAACTCGCACCATCCCTTGTCACTTGTTTGTAATTTTCTTCTTCTTCATCGGTTTTTTAGGTCCGTTCTTTGTCGTTTGCTGCCAAAAATAGTGCATTGCATTTTGCAACCTTTTCAATTAAAACAATGCTTGGTATTTAGCTTCTGTCTGTCAACCAACTGTAAATGTAATGCTGTTCATACCGGCGTCAGTTACATACATGTATGAAAGAGGTTTCACTGAAACATCAGCAGTGATAAAAAATCAATTTAATTGTAGTTGAAATTGGCGTATTGGCCCGTTTTTAATTTCAATTCAATTAATTGAATTTAAATTAAATTCAAAAGTTGACTATACTTTAATTGTAATTTAATTAAAATTCGCCCAGAATTCCAATTAGGTTTTCAATTATTTTCAGCAGTGAATGCAAGGGATGTGTAAGGATTAGAGGCACAAATTGCTTCAAACAAAAACCTATTAGGCTTGGTCACCCGTCCCATTTCATGCTGACTGGTTTTCTTCGTAAGTTTTTACTCTCTGTTTTTCTCTTTGCACTTCATTAAGGTTAAAACAGTGATTTTTGGTACTGGTAGCATGGCTTTGGCATGATGGGTGTGCTGTCCGCTAAAACGAGCCAAGATTTAACCGCAAATCGCAACTTACGTACTGACTATGTTTATTCTTATCATGCACGTAACAGGTGTCTGGGGGTCTGCCCAGACTCAGGCCAGACCCCGAGACGATTTTTCCGACCACCCACCCCTTCGATTGTTAAGGCAAGTAATTTTTTGAACAAATTTTAGCGATTTTTTACAATTTCAGACACAAAAATTCCCAAAATCGCCGGTAAAACACTAGTGTTTACTTGTATTTGAGCCCAAAATAGCGATTTCGACGGTTTTTAAGCCGAAAAATTACTATTTTTAGTTGTTTAGTTTTTTAGTGCCCAACCCCATCGCTAGAATTTGCGCTGAGACCCCCGCCGGCCGGCACCAGACTCCCTTATCTCTCTACGGCGGATGACCGGTTACATTACATCCAGACATGGGCAAAGGGGGGGGGGCTGAGGGGGGGTTGGCCCCCCATCAGGTTCTGATCTGCCCCCATCAGCCCTCCGCTACCCCCCATCAGGAATTTTTGGGAAGAATTTTGTATAGAAAATTATGATAAAAATATGCCTGGAATAGGCGTAAATGAGCTCAGAATAGCTAATTTTAACTTATTTTAATGAAAAATAAGCCAAAAAACCTGATTTTCGCCAAAAATCGGACTTTTTGGCTTACCACCCCCTCAGCCCCCCATCAGGAATTGAAAATTCTACCCCCCATCAGCCGAAATGCTAGCCCATGTCTGATTACATCTATGATTCTTACCCTGAACTGGTCAAGTATTTTCGAGCTATCCACGGGAGAGTGTGCTCCGCTATTCTGGTAGAGTTTTAACACCGGCATACTCGCTAAAAAAAGCTTGGCTGCTAAACGTTGTAAAGTCGCCTGTTACAGATCATTTCCCTGTATTGATTTCTTCAAGGGTGTAGTGTTTCGTTATTCACGCATGCTACTAGTGTTTCCGATCAAATTCAATTTAAATGACAAAATTAATTGTTTTGGTCATACGTTAATAAAAAATTGCTGTTTCTCATTCTGATTATCAACCAAATTAAAATCAAATTAAACTGTATAAATGACCAGAAAGAAGAAGTTCTGTCTAAAATTTACCTTGTTCATGCTTTATAGCAAAGATATCGACTCATTAAGTGCTAATTTGAAGACCATTCGTCGTCATATGTCAAAAGTTCAACTGTTTTTCGACTGCTATGACCCAAACTTTGACCTGTGTATTTCAATTAAGTATTGAATTTAGCAAATTTATATTTAATTCATAGCAAGTAACAAATTTAGATCAAATTTTAATTTTCTAATTTGGTTGCCATTGCCAAGCAAAATAATAGCAAGTTAGTTTCGTTTGAAGGCTAGGCAAGCAATTTAAAAGTTATTTTATTTCAAAATAAATTTACTCAGATGCTACAGACATGACATGCAGCTAAATAAAAGCTTACCATCAAACTACTAAGGGCATCTGTTTTGTTTGTCAGTCTTTTAGTGGGCTGCAAAATAATGAGTAATCTTTATTATATTAGAAGATTTTCATTAAGCTTGAACTTTGGCCGTGGGCAGTGGTTTGTGATTAATTAATGCTTCAATTACTGTTGGATTTGTTAGTTGTTAATTGACTGATGATTAATCATGCTTCTACTACGTGCTTTGGACATTATTCGCATCTTCTTAGCCGGCTAGCGGCAGCTTAAACAGGAGAGGAGACAAGGACTAATGTCTAGATTATAGACTTAATCTCATACTTTATTTTATAAATGCTTCCTTCTGTTTAACACGTATAGGTCTACTAAACGCAGTATAGATTTTGCTGCTAAATTACTTTCATCTCAACTATGGTTGGCATGCGAGTTTTGTCGATTTGCTTTAGGTACTTTATTCTTCAGCTAAATAGCCTTCTATTTATGACTGAGCTCGTTTCGAATAATCGATTAGGCTGCGTTTTTTCTGTTGTTTTCTTTTTTGCAGACTTTTCCTGATCTGGCTAGCCCTTTGCGTGGATCCCCCTGAAAGCATTAGCCAAAACGGTTATCAACATATTTCTCAAAACATGTTTCTTCTTTCTGCTTCACTGTCTTTCTTATAATCCCACTTCTTTCTAAGATGCATTTATATAATTATGTAGAACATACGGGGTGCCTAAAAATGGATGCTTTTCTTTTTGCTGTAATTTCCGCAATCCTTCCGTAAGATTAGCTCCAACGACGCATACCTATGTGCAGTATGTGCCAAGATTTGAGTTAGGTTTGGTGCACCAGGCTTGACTTAATCTGATCTGATACATATACGCATACATGTAACAGGGGTCTGGGCTGGGGTCTGCCCCCCACCCACTAAAGGCAGACCCCTGGACGGGGAACCATCACCCAACCCCCCTCCCATGAATGCATGAATTGCATGAATGTATGTGCAGGTTAGAGAGAAATTTATACTGTATGTCCATGGCTACATAGCCATCTATAGCCAAAAGTGGGCTGGGCCTATCCATGTAGCCATAGATAGCTCGATAGCCATAGATGGTGATGGCGTAGCTATAGCAATACACTCCTGATCACCCATCACAAATCAAACCCCACACTCTCCCCACTCCAACCCTAAATCTACCAATCACGGCGTACTGGTATTTCTTATAAGCCTAAACCAACTTCTACATAAATAAACAAAAACTAAAAAACTCCACCTACCAACTCAAAAAAGACTCTGACTAAAAACCACAAAAAAAAAACAATATATAAAACAAAAAAAATATACTCAAAATATAATAACCTAATAAATAAAAAAACTTTAATCAAATCTCCTTTTTTAAACTCCCCCACCCCAAATACATTCTCCACATCTCATCCCTGGTAAAAACCACAATTGGTGTTTAACTGAAAAATCATCGCCGTGTAAAGTGGTGCGAGCGAGGCGACCAAAGGAGTTCTAAGTGGGAACGTTTGGATTTTCAAATAAATGGATAAATGACAGGAGAAAATACTCCTTTCTTTTGCCAGTTGACCTAAACGAACCTATCCGGTATTGCGGTTTCAAAAACAAAGTTCATTGCACATGTCTCCCTTACACAAAATGACTGACTGTACATGGGAGATTTTTAAAAATTTAACTGTGGAAATTATTGCTAATTTGACTGAAATACTGAATCAATTTCATGCCAATCAGGTCCAAACAAGAACCTTTCTCGTTTCAGTCACAAACAACTGTTTTACAGGATTTTCAATTGAAAACTGGCCTTGAAAAAATATGTATAATATGTATTTTATGTACATATTTTTTGATAAAATACATATAGATATTATGTATATGTATTCGACTTCGGAAAGCATATACATATATGTATATGTACAGGGTGCGTCAAAAAAAAACAACCCAGCAGATTTTTTGCTGTAGCAACCGCAAATCACAACCGATTTGAATGAATCCTGCTTTAAATGAAAGATAAATATATTCTTGAACGATTGGTGTAGCTTTTATTAAGATGCGTTGCTTAGCTCCTGAGATAATTGCTTTAAAAGTCAAAACAGAGATTTTGGCAGTGGACAACAGAGAAAAACAACCCAGCAGATTTTACTGTAGCAGCCGCAAATCTCACCGATTTCAGTGAGTCCTATTTTATATGAAAGATAAATTAATTCTGAAAGATTGGTGAAGCTTTTATTAAGATACGATGCTTAGTCTGAGATATTGCACTCAAAATCAAAACAGATTTTGGCAATGAACAAGAGCGATTTTATTATTCTGTTGACTTCATAATAAAACCGATTCCTACTACTCAGGGCTAACGTAACGAGGTTTTTCTGGTGCCACACATGCACTGGTTACTTCATTTGTAAAAGTCTTGCTGCCCCTCAGCAGCAGGAATCCGTTTTGTTGTGAAGTGCAACGGAATCGCTCTTGTTCACTGCCAAAATCTCTGCTTTGAGTTTGAAGGAAAATATCTCAGGAACTAAGCATCGTATCTTAATAGGGCCTTCACCAGTCTTTCAAGAATTTATTCGTCTTTCATTTAAAGCAGGATTCATTCATATCGGTGAGATTTGCGGTTGCTACAACAAAAACTCTGCTGGGTTGTTTTTTGACACACCCTGTATATGTTATGTATCAATCAATATTTGCCAACTGTAGGAGGCGCCTACTTGTGGGCATAAAGAGCTACAGAGGCATCTATGGCTCAGCCATCTAGACCACGTGTCTAGACTACACTAGTAGTTATCTAGATCCTGACTCCAAACAAATTTCGGAATTTGCAGAGTAGCAAATTTTGAAATCCATTTGAGGAGTCAAAGGAGTAGCCATAGATCTACTGAATGATTCTCTGCAGCCTCTATGGCTAAAGTGGCTATCCACGTTTATAAGGCCTGCAGGCTCCACTTTACAACCAAAGAGGCTCTGTAACTTCCCCCCTCTCCTCTCCCCTCCCCCCCTCCCCCCCCCCCCCTCCCCCCTCTCCCCCCCCCCTCTCCTCCTCTCTCTCCCCCCCTCCCCTCTCTCCCCTCCTCCCCCCCTCCCCCCCCTCCCCCTTCCTCTCCCCCCTCTTCCTCCTCCTCTTCTTACTAGTCATTAGGAGCAATTTCTCATCAATGATGCCAAAATCTTATGAATTATTAATGTTGGTGCTAAATAGTTGCTAAATTTGAACATGATAGGAGGTTCTCAAGAACTTTAGAGACAAAAAATGTGTGAAATTCGACTGACAAAAGTGCGCCCACACATCGTTTACTGCAAAATTGATCACGGATTTGGCTGGAATTAACCAAAAACTAGTAAAATAGTAGTAAAATTTCCATTTTACTTTTGACGGTCTTTGTTAATTTTTAAATAAAATAAATTTGATTTTTACTTTACTATTGGCTCTTAATTTTACATTTTACTATTATTTTACTACTAGTAAAATACCACTAGTATTACAAATTTTTGTTTTACTATACTATAGTAAAATAACAGTAGTGCGGCTTATGACTTAACTTTTGAATTTCAACTATGTATATTAATTGAAATTAAAAACGGGCCAATTATGTGAATTTCAATTACAAATAACTTGATTTTTTGCATCATTTATTTTTGGGATCACTGATCATTGTGAAGTTGTTATTGCGGCATTCTCCAGTAACCAATGACATCAGTAATGATCAGCAATCACAGTATGCAACTTAGAGAACACATCATGTGGCGACAGGTAGCTGTTTTTTGCTTTCGCTTTCAAGATATGACACAAGCCACTTAAAAGATCAAGTTTGAACTGCTCAGATTTTACACGAATGGAATTATCTTGGAGTCATTTGGCTAAGTACCTCTTTGTTGAATGAACTCTTTGTGTAGCCTGCCAGTGACAATGCTTTTGCATAGATTGTCCTGCTTTTGCTTTTGGGGCTGCGCAAAAATGACGTAATCGGTTGGCTGCTCAAGACCGTAGCCATACATGGCTAACGAGCCTTCTATGACTACACAAGAGGCGCCTCCGCACTTTGGCATAAAAAGTTACAGAGCCATCTTTGGTTGTAAAGTGGAGCTCTGCAGGCCTTTATAAACGTGGATAGCCACTTTAGCCATAGAAGGCTGCAGAGTCATCTATGGCTATGCACAATTCAGTAGATATCTATGGCTACTCCTTTGACTCCTCAAAATGGATTTCAAAATTTGCTACTCTGCAAATTCCGAAATTTAGTTTGAGTCAAGGAGTGCCATAGATAACTACTGAATTGTACATGGTCATAGATGGCTACGTGGTCATAGATGGCTACGTAGCCATAGATGCCTCTGTAGCTCTTTATGCCCACAAGTAGGCGCCTCCTACAGTTGGCAAAATATTGAATTTCAGGAATACATAACATATACAGGGTGTGTCAAAAAAAAACAACCCAGCAGAGTTTTTGTTGTAGCAACCGCAAATCTCAACCGATATGAATGAATCCTGCTTTAAATGAAAGACGAATAAATTCTTGAAAGACTGGTGAAGGCCCTATTAAGATACGATGCTTAGTTCCTGAGATATTTTCCTTCAAACTCAAAACAGAGATTTTGGCAGTGAACAAGAGCGATTCCGTTGCACTTCACAACAAAACGGATTCCTGCTGCTGAGGGGCAACAAGACTTTTACAAATGAAGTAACCAAGCATGTGTGGCACCAGAGAAACCTCGTTACGTTAGCCCTGAGCAGCAGGAATCGGTTTTATTATGAAGTGCAACAGAATAATAAAAATCGCTCTTGTTCATTGCCAAAATCTGTTTTGATTTTGAGTGCAAATATCTCAGGAACTAAGCATCGTATCTTAATAAAAGCTTCACCAATCTTTCAAGAATTAATTTATCTTTCATATAAAATAGGACTCACTGAAATCGGTAGAGATTTGCGGCTGCTACAGTAAAAAATCTGCTGGGTTGTTTTAATCTCTGTTGTCCACTGCCAAAATCTCTGTTTTGACTTTTAAAGCAATTATCTCAGGAGCTAAGCAACGCATCTTAATAAAAGCTACACCAATCGTTCAAGAATATATTTATCTTTCATTTAAAGCAGGATTCATTCAAATCGGTTGTGATTTGCGGTTGCTACAGCAAAAAATCTGCTGGGTTGTTTTTTTTTGACGCACCCTGTACATATACATATATGTATATGCTTTCCGAAGTCGAATACATATACATAATATCTATATGTATTTTATCAAAAAATATGTACATAAAATACATATTATACATATTTTTTCAAGGCCAGTTTTCAATTGAAAAATGCTGCTAAAACAGTTGTTTGTGACTGAAACGAGAAAGGTTCTATGTTTGGACCTGATTGGCATGAAATTGATTCAGTATTTCAGTCAAATTAGCAATAATTTCCACAGTTAAATTCTGTTAAAAATCTCCCATGTACAGTCAGTCATTTTGTGTAAGGGAGACATGTGCAATGAACTTTGTTTTTGAAACCGCAATACCGGATAGGTTCGTTTAGGTCAACTGGCAAAAGAAAGGAGTATTTTCTCCTGTCATTTATCCATTTAATTTGAAAATCCAAACGTTCCCACATTAGAACTCCTTTTGGTCGCCTCGCTCGCACCACTTTACACGGCGATGATATTATTCAGTTAAACACCAAATATGTGGTTTTTTTACCACTGGGACAAATTTAGAGACTGGCATCCGGAAGAAAATGTAATTTTCTGCTGTGGATGGCAGGCTGAGATTTAAAAACGCAGCAGTTCATCAGAAAATCAGTATGTATTTTCAAATATGTATTTTAAATACATAGTGGCCTCAAAATACATATACATAAACATATTCTCTGAGCAATACATAAACATATACATATACATATATGTATTCCAAAAATAATACATAATATGTATTTTTTACATATACATATACATATACTACAGTAGTGCACAAAAAAAATGTCCTCTCCACTTTTTCGGGTTCACTAAAATAACTGTTTTTCACTCAATTCTCAACGAATTTGAACCAAGTTTTCAGGGTAGGTGCCCAGTTAGTCCGGCTACTTGTATTACAGTTTCGGCGCAAAAATTCAAATTTTGGCGGGAAATTTAAACGAAAATACGAAAATCATATGGTCTCATAAAAACGGCTCTTACTCAAGAAATACAAAAGCTACGCCCGTGAAATCACGGCCCCTTATAGACTCAATATAGTGCGATTTTATGTAGAAGTTTCAAAACCCTCGCTCAAAGTACGCGCGAGAATCCGATTTTCAAAGTTGGCAAAAAATTGGGATTTATCCATTTCCAAAGCTAACATTTTGAAGTTCACTAAAATTGCCCGTTTTCAGTCAATTCTCTGCCAATCTGAACCAAATTTGCAGAGTACGTGCCCAATGGGTCTGGCTAACTCTGCTAGAATTTGGGCGCGAAAATTCAAATTTTGGCGGGAAATTTAAACGAATATGTGAATATCATACAATGGTCTCATAAAAACGGCTCTTACTCAAGAAATACAAAAGCTATTCTGGTGAAATCACGGCCGCTTATAGATCCAACGTAGTGCAGTTTTATGTAGAGGTTTCAAAACCCTCGCTCGAAGTACGCGCGAGAATCCGATTTTCAAAGTTGGCAGCAAATCGGCATTTAGCCATTTCGAAAGCTAACATTTTGAGGTTCACTAAAATTGCCCGTTTTCAGTCAATTCTCTGCCAATCTGAACCAAATTTGCAGAGTACGTGCCCAATGGGTCTGGCTAACTCTGCTAAAATTTCGGCGCGAAAATTCAAATTTTGGCGGGAAATTTAAACATTAGTAGGAACAATTTTTGCAGGATACTTTGTAGTTTAAGTTTCCCGCCAAAATTTGAATATTCGCGCCGAAATTCTAACTGAGTTAGCTAGACCCATTGGGCATGTACTCTGCAAATTTAGTTCAGATTGGCAGAGAATTGACTGAAAACGGGCAATTTTAGTGAACCTCAAACTGTTAGCTTTGGAAATGATGATAAATCCCGATTTTTTTGCCAACTTTGAAAATCCGATTCTCGCGCGTACTTTGAGCGAGGGTTTTGAAACTTCTACATAAAATTGCACTTTATTGGGTCTATAAGCGGCCTTGATTTCACGGGCGTAGCTTTTGTATTTCCTGAGTAAGAGCCGTTTTTATGAGACCATATGATTTTCGCATTTTCGTTTAAATTTCCCGCCAAAATTTGAGTTTTTGCGCCGAAACTGTAACACAAGTAGCTAGACTAATTGGGCACCTACCCTGAAAATTTGGTTCAAATTCGTTGAGAATTGAGTGAAAAAGAGTGATTTTAGTGAACCCGAAAAAGTGGAGAGGACATTTTTTTTGTGCACTACTGTATGTATTCCGCAGTAGCGCCTCCTGTGTAGCCTGATGGCTATGAAGCCATATATGGCTCTGTAGCCTTCTATAGCTACGCCATCACCATCTATGGCTATCGAGCTATCTATGGCTACATGGATAGGCCCAGCCCACTTTTGGCTATAGATGGCTATGTAGCCATGGACATACAGTATACTCTCTTCTCTAACCTGCACATACATTCATGCAATTCATGCATTCATGGGAGGGGGGTTGGGTGATGGTTCCCCGTCCAGGGGGTCTGGCCTAGGTTGGGTGGGGGGGCAGACCCCCAGCCCAGACCCCCTGTTACATGTATGCGTATATGTATCAGATCAGATTGGGTCAATCCAGGTGCACCAAAACCTAACTCAAATTTTGGCACATACTGCACATAGGTATGCGTCAAAAAATTGAGCCAATCTTACGAAGGATTGCGGAAATTACAGCAAAAAGAAAAGCATCCATTTTTAGGCACCCCGTATGTTCTACATAATTATATAAATGCATCTTAGAAAGAAGTGGGATTATAAGAAAGACAGTGAAGCAGAAAGAAGAAAACATGTTTTGCAGACAATTATCGCTTGAATAACCGATTGGTTTGGCACTAATGCTTATCAGCGGGGAGTCTCCCACGCAATATGACTATGCCAGCGCTAGTTCTACGGCAAAACAGTGTCTGCAAAAAAAACAACAGAAAAAACGCAGCCTAATCGATTATTCCAAACGAGCTCAGTCATAAATAGAAGGCTATTTAGCTGAAGAATAAAGTACCTAAAGCAAATCGACAAAACTCGCATGCTAACCATAGTTGAGATGAAAGTAATTTAGCAGCAAAATCTATACTGCGTTTAGTAGACCTATACGTGCTAGACAGAAGGAAGCATTTATAAAATAAAGTATGAGATTAAGTCTATAATCTAGACATTGGTCCTTGTCTCCTGTTTAATTAAGCTGCCGCTAGCCGGCTAAGAAGATGCGAATAATGTCCAAAGCACGTAGTAGAAGCATGATTAATCATCAGTCAATTAACAACTAACAAATCCAACAGTAATTGAAGCATTAATTAATCACAAACCACTGCCCACGGCCAAAGTTCAAGCTTAATGAAAATCTTCTAATATAATAAAGATTACTCATTATTTTGCAGCCCACTAAAAGACTGACAAACAAAACAGATGCCCTTAGTAGTTTGACGGTAAGCTTTTATTTAGCTGCATGTCATGTCTGTAGCATGCAGCGTTTCTGAGTAAATTTATTTTGAAATAAAATAACTTTTAAATTGCTTGCCTAGCCTTCAAACGAAACTAACTTGCTATTATTTTGCTTGGCAACCAAATTCGAAAATTTAATGTTTGATCTAAATTAATTTGTTATTTGCTTTGAATTAAATATAAATTTGCTAAATTCAATACTTAATTGAAATACACAGGTAAAAGCTTGGGTCATAGCAGTCGAAAAACAGTTGAACTTTTGACATATGACGACGAATGGTCTTCAAATTAGCACTTAATGAGTCGATATCTTTGCTATAAAGCATGAACAAGGTAAATTTTAGACAGAACTTCTTCTTTCTGGTCATTTATACAGTTTAATTTGATTTTAATTTGGTTGATAATCAGAATGAGAAACAGCAATTTGTTATTAACGTATGACCAAAACAATTAATTTTGTCATTTAAATGGAATTTGATCGGAAACACTAGTAGCATGCGTGAATAACGAAACACTACACCCTTGAAGAAATCAATACAGGGAAATGATCTGTAACAGGCGACTTTACAACGTTTAGCAGCCAAGCTTTAGCGAGTATGCCGGTGTTAAAACTCTACCAGAATAGCGGAGCACACTCTCCCGTGGATAGCTCGAAAATACTTGACCAGTTCAGGGTAAGAATCATAGATGTAATCAGACATGGGCTAGCATTTCGGCTGATGGGGGGTAGAATTTTCAATTCCTGATGGGGGGCTGAGGGGGTGGTAAGCCAAAAAGTCCGATTTTTGGCGAAAATCAGGGTTTTTTGGCTTATTTTTCATTAAAATAAGTTAAAATTAGCTATTCTGAGCTCATTTACGCCTATTCCAGGCATATTTTTATCATAATTTTCTATACAAAATTCTTCCCAAAAATTCCTGATGGGGGGTAGCGGAGGGCTGATGGGGGCAGATCAGAACCTGATGGGGGGCCAACCCCCCCGCACCCCCCCCCCTTTGCCCATGTCTGGATGTAATGTAACCGGTCATCCGCCGTAGAGAGATAAGGGAGTCTGGTGCCGGCCGGCGGGGGTCTCAGCGCAAATTCTAGCGATGGGGTTGGGCACTAAAAAACTAAACAACTAAAAATAGTAATTTTTCGGCTAAAAAACCGTCGAAATCGCTAATTTGGGCTCAAATACAAGTAAAAACTAGTGTTTTACCGGCGATTTTGGGAATTTTTGTGTCTGAAATTGTAAAAAATCGCTAAAATTTGTTCAAAAAATTACTTGCCTTAACAATCGAAGGGGTGGGTGGTCGGAAAAATCGTCTCGGGGTCTGGCCTGAGTCTGGGCAGACCCCCAGACACCTGTTACGTGCATGATAAGAATAAACATAGTCAGTACGTAAGTTGCGATTTGCGGTTAAATCTTGGCTCGTTTTAGCGGACAGCACACCCATCATGCCAAAGCCATGCTACCAGTACCAAAAATCACTGTTTTAACCTTAATGAAGTGCAAAGAGAAAAACAGAGAGTAAAAACTTACGAAGAAAACCAGTCAGCATGAAATGGGACGGGTGACCAAGCCTAATAGGTTTTTGTTTGAAGCAATTTGTGCCTCTAATCCTTACACATCCCTTGCATTCACTGCTGAAAATAATTGAAAACCTAATTGGAATTCTGGGCGAATTTTAATTAAATTACAATTAAAGTATAGTCAACTTTTGAATTTAATTTAAATTCAATTAATTGAATTGAAATTAAAAACGGGCCAATACGCCAATTTCAACTACAATTAAATTGATTTTTTATCACTGCTGATGTTTCAGTGAAACCTCTTTCATACATGTATGTAACTGACGCCGGTATGAACAGCATTACATTTACAGTTGGTTGACAGACAGAAGCTAAATACCAAGCATTGTTTTAATTGAAAAGGTTGCAAAATGCAATGCACTATTTTTGGCAGCAAACGACAAAGAACGGACCTAAAAAACCGATAAAGAAGAAGAAAAATACAAACAAGTGACAAGGGATGGCGCGAGTTTCATTTCCGTGTCGATTGAAGGCCAGGAACAACTGGCGTTATTTGAAACGAAATTAGCTGACCGTCTTGAGATGCTTAATAAGAAGAAACGCGACAGTTATGAAGTCAGAACCTCTGGCCATTTTCCAACAGCTACCTACTTTTCTTTCCACCATGATGGCTCACCGGAAAATTTCTTATGTAGCAATTTAGTCAGATCATTACACAATATTTGCCAAAAACAGTAATAGGGCCGTGCAAAAATGATCTCATCCATTTTGGCCATTTTTCGACGCTCCTCCCACCCTTGCCATCGTTTGTCATCATTTTCCAAAGCCCCTCTAAAAGCAAAAAAATAGCGCCCGGTTTTTCCAATCCCTCCAATTGCAAAAAAATGCCTGGATTCAAATGAGCACGATTTGGGACAGTTCTTTTAGATTCTTCTAGTTATTTTCCCATAGTTAGAAACGAAGTTTATTTTTATAAGATTTAAGAAAATAAAAAAAATTGAAAATTCTGTAATTTATCACAGATCTTACTGAAACAGTAGCGTATCCAAAGGCATACAGTAGTGTAGGGTGCGTACCGTACATACACCATTTTTACGATGGAGGCATAAAGAAAAGATAATGTCAACAAAGAGAAACGAATAAATTCTGGACTGAAGGTGTCGATATTATTAATATAGTATATGTCTATGGCTACATACAGACATGGGCAAAGGGGGGGCTGAGGGGGGGTTGGCCCCCCTCAGGCTCTGACCTACCCCCCTCAGCCGGCCGCTACCCCCCCTCAGGAATTTTTTGGAAGAATTTTGTATAGAAAATTATGATAAAAATATGCCTGGATTAGGTGTAAATGAGCTCAGAATAGCTTATTTTAGCTTATTTTAACCAAAAATAAGCCAAAAAACCTTGATTTTAGTCAAAAATCGGACTTTTTGGCTTACCACCCCCCTCCGCCCCCCCTCAACCGCTCCTACCCCCCCTCAGCCCCCCCTCAGGAATTGAAAATTCTACCCCCCCCTCAG
The DNA here is from genome assembly GCA_030248155.1 of Sabatieria punctata. Taxonomy (NCBI): domain Eukaryota; kingdom Metazoa; phylum Nematoda; class Chromadorea; order Araeolaimida; family Comesomatidae; genus Sabatieria; species Sabatieria punctata. The sequence goes on along the minus strand of JASANB010007657.1, from coordinate 26,031 downwards.
CCGAAATGCTAGCCCATGTCTGGCTACATAGCCATCTATAGCCAAAAGTGGGCGGGGCCTATCCATGTAGCCATAGATGGCTCGATAGCTATAATTGGTTATACAGTCGCGGAGCCGTAGCTATAAAAGGCTACAGAGTCATTTCCATCTATGGCTTTATTATAGCCATCTGGCTACACAGATCTGTATTTCAATAAACTTACTTACTTACTTACTTACTTACTTACTATGGCTATGTAGCCATCCATGACTACGTACAATTCAGTAGTTATCTGTTTCTATTCCTTGGCTCAAACTAAATTTCGGAATTTGCAGAGTAGCAAATTTTGAAATTCAGTTTGAGGAGTGAAAGGAGTAGCCATAGATAGATACCACTGAATTGTGCATAGCCATAGATGGCTCTGCAGCCTTCTATGGCTAAAGTGGCTCTCCACCTTTATAGCCATAGATGGCTCTGTAGCCATCCATGTATGGCTATGTTTTTGAGGACCAACCGATGACGTCATTCAACCAGCTGACAAAGAGGTACTTAGCCAAATGACTCGTAGATAATTCCATTCATGTAAAATCTGAGCAGTTCAAACTTGATCTTTTAACTGGCTTAGACTGCTCCTGCCATATCTTTAAGCGAAAACAGAGAAACAGCTAACTGTCGCCACATGATGTGTGCTCTAAGTTGCGTACTGTCATTGCTGATCATTACTGATGTCATTGCTTACTGGAGAATGCCGCAATAACAAGTTCACAATGATGCAAAAAAATCAAGTTATTTGTAATTGAAATTCACATAATTGGCCCGTTTTTAATTTCAATTACTGTAGTTGAAATTCAAAAGTTTGGTAATAATTTAATTGTAATTTAATTGAAATTCGCCCGAAATTTCAATTATTTTTCGAATATTTCCTGTGCTGAATGTAACGAAATCCGTGAGTATTTGAGGCACAAATGACTTCAAACAAAAATTTATTAGGCTTTGTCAGCTATTTTATAATGACTTCATTATATTTTGTAATATTTTACTCTTTGCTTTTCATTTTGTAGTTCATAAAAGTTATAACAGTGATTTTTTGGATGCACTTCATGGTGGGTTTACAGTCACCTTTCGGTGAAGGTAGCAAGATACATTGTATGTCGGTAAAAAATCATAAAAATCTTTAGATTGCGTCTGTACTGATACTGAAATAAACTGACATAAATATCCCTCATTAATGCCATTTCAATGCGTTTATAAAAGGTAACTTTTTAAAACTTTCTCGCCCTGGTTGGGCAGCAGTCTAACCAGATGTCTCAAAACTTTTACATGGACGCTACGCTTTCCCACCTACTCAGTATGCCACGGTCTTTTAAAAGGAAAAATACCACAATTTTCCAAAAAAATTGGAAACAAATGTATAATTGAAATATATTCCTTCGGCGGATGACCTTTTTGTTACGTAAGATAGTGAACCATTATGTTTCGACCTTTCTTCGTCCTTCAGCAGCTCTAATTTGTCAGAAAAGTGAAATAGCTTCAGTTTAAACAGTTCAAATTTGAAAAACAAACAATTTAGAAACTTGCCTTAGCTGGGTTGCTCTCCAGTTTGCTGTGCTACACCATGGGCTCGTGGAGTTTTCCTTGGCTCATTGTGCGAGATTATCAACTGGGATTACTGACCGTTTGCTCAAATGCCGACACTTCGCTCAGAACACTGCCCATCGCTCCAGTCAAAGGGACTTGCGTCAGGAACGGCAATTCTTTCTGTATGTCTGAGCAGCGTAAAATCTGCTAACAGCTTGATCAAACGGGAGGCGGGTGTATCGTGTCGGGTAACAGCCAATTATAAGCTCTAACTAATTTTAGACTCCCTAATCAATAAACTCACTGTCATAAATACACTGTTTTTGTTTGTTTAGATTCCACTGTCCTTTCGGATAGCTCAGGACACCCCGCGCCTTTCAATGGAGTGCCCTGTCTACAAACATCCCTCCCCTTTGCTGTCATAGAGTGCTTAGGCAGCTCCGGTTCGGTTCCCATTTACCTACTGGCCATCACCGGCTTTCGGTGGTCTGGGTTGGGCTTTACGTCCACTACTTCCAGTCGCTTCGACCGGTTTCGAACCCACAAACAACCGCTCTCGCAGATGCCGGGGCCGCCGTAGCACACGGGATAGCGTAAACTACCCGTGGCTAAGACGCGACTAAAGATTTTTAGGTGTTGCAATTGCAGCGGTGGAAATGATTTTTGGACTATCCATAGCTATAGCCATCAATCTGTGTTTGAATTCGTTAAACAATCGTCAATGGACTTGTCGTCTTATATTCGTAGCAGGTGATATCTGGGGTTGCCAACAAGTGCGTAAACCTGTCTTGTTTATGTTTCAGTAACTCTTCAGTCTTTGGTGCTACTATCGCTGCCAGTGAATTTGTATTTTGAACTGCGTCGCTGGGTCCGACCGTTTGAAGAAATCCAGTTTGGATGGCCCTATTTTTGGCACTCTATTTCAATATTGTCTGCCCTGCTAGCGGCTGCACTTTTGGATATATGTAAGCTTAAATGCTTCTATTTAATTTCTATAAGCTTAGGTTTGAGAACAGATTGCCATGGGCAAAAAGGGGCCATCCCTACGGCACACAAGTATAGGTGCTTTAAGTTTGTAAGACAGTATTCTGCAAGCAATTCTTTGCTCAATCAATAATCTGAAAATGGAATGAGGTAAATTTTATAATAGCTAAGGCAAGAAAAAGCTCGAATGAATGTGCAAAAGTCAATCGTGGTTACCTTCCTCTGAACTTTTATATGGGGCAACTTGGAGAAGACTGAAAAAACAGAAAATAATGATCTGCTAACGCGTCAAGCCAACAAATATTCCTTCTCGGAATGCTTTACAATTTGGTGAGCTTATCGTAAGGTCAAGTCAGTTCAGCAGACGATTAGGGGCTCAGATTGGGTAAAATCGTAGAAATTGATCGTAAAATTTCCAAGAAAAATGACTACAAATTCAAAGAATTTGAAATAGTAGTTAGTAGTTAATTTGTAGTCAGCCAAAATAATTTGTAGTTTTAGTTAATTGGTAGTCTTGGTGACGTCATAATCGCCGAAAATATGTAGTTTGTAGTACTACGAATTAGGTCTAGTGCCCAATGGCAATGCCAATTAATCCCGCAAGTTTCAGTTCAGACCCAAGCTCTTTGAATTATCGAAATAATTTGAATTTTGGTGGATCACCCTGATTCTTAGTTTCCGGTCATAAAACTAGCACGAGTCAGAATTTTGGCACCAAACTTGCATAATATGCAGTCGAAAGGGGGGGGGCATTTTTGGCCCATACTGTATTTGCATACGTTACTGCATACATGTAACAGGGGGGGTCTGGGGGGATCTGCCCCCCCACCCGACTTAGGCCAGACCCCCAGATGGGGCCCCCCCCGAGACGATTTCACCGACCCCCCTCCGATTTTTCTGGCAAGTAAATTTTCGAGCAAATTTTTGCAATTTTTTACACTTCCACACACAAAAATTGCCAAAATCGCCTGCGAAACAGCACTTTTTAGCTGTATTTCAGGCCAAAATTTGGGCCCCAAATTAGCGATTTTTGGCAATCTTTAGCCAAAAATTGCGATTTTTCTCGATTTTTGAGCGTTTTTTAGTGCCCACCCCCTCCCCCAAAATTTTGGCTCAGACCCCCCGGCCGGCGCCAGACCCCCCCAAACCCCCCCTCCCCCATCGGCGGATGACCTGTTACATGTATGCGTTACTGTTATTTTACTATAGTATAGTAAAACAAAAATTATTTTACTAGTAGTAAAATAATAGCAAAAAGTAAAATTATGAGCCAATAGTAAAGTAAAAATTAAATTAAATTATCAAAGGCCGCCAATAGTAAAATAGAAATTTTACTACTATTTTACTAGTTTTTGGTAAATTTCAGCAAAAATCTTGATCAATTTTGCACTAAAAGATGTGTGGGTGCACTTTCGTGACTCAAGCTTTACACATTTTGTCTTTAAAGTTCTGGAAAACCTCATATCATGATCAAATTCAGGAACTCTTTAGCACCAACATTAGTTATTCATAAGATTTTGGCATAATTAATGCAAAATTGCACCTGGTGACTAGTAAAATGAGTAAAATTATTAGTAAAACAAAAATTAGTAAAATCGGAGCTGCTTGGTAGTAAAACAAAAATTAAAATTAAATTGAAGAGCTGAATTTGTAGTTAATTTAGTAAATAGTAAAATAAAAATCCACTAGTAGAATAACAGCAGTATACGTACGTAAATACCGTCTTAAAAGCGTTGTTGCGGGCGCCGTTGACCGGGCGATTTTTTGCACAAGTACGGTATGAAATGAATACATCTTTATAGCGACAGTGCAAGAATAAGAAGTTTACGGGTACAACATTACATCATCTCATCAGCAAGTCTATTTTATACAAATAACGACAGATTATTGATCGGTGGAATTTTGCTTCAAAATCGGACTGCAAGGAGTTTCAGGATCGTGCTCAGAGCTGGGACAGCACCAACCCCTCTTGATTGCGACCATACAGCAGGCAAATATCAGTAGACAAAAGGCTATCACCAGTCCGGAACTAAACAGAGTTCCTGCTACGCCCGCCATCGGATCAACTGACACCTCCAGCAATCTAACGTGCCGTTTGACTGATTGTGATAGCGCCTGCAAAACAGCTGCTTACAATGTAGTCATTGATTTATACTGTATTTTGTTGCAACGCACGGTTTATTAGAAACGGACTTGTTGTTTCTATGTCAAAAAAATTTACACATTTCTTGTTGCTGACAATTGCGCAAACGAAGCTTGGCCAGATAGGCTGAAAATTGAAACAGAGGTGAGAATATTTTGTGCGTTGAAGTTTGGTGAACCAGCCTTAATGAAAAGGTGAGCAAATTAAAAATTTGTAAAATTGATCAATTTCGAAATCACCTGAAATAATGTTAACTCTTTCCAACAAACCGCAAAATTTATCAATGGTGCGTTTTTGCCTGATGAATTGTTTTTGATGAATAGTTATTCACGTTTTACGATTACAATTCTTCAAAAGATGATGAATTAAAGAAATTATTCATCACAGAAATTGAGGAACAATTAAATAATGATTCTTCAACAAACTTTTATGCCAATTTTCCTTAGTTCAACCGAAAAAGAAACGTGCCACAGACACATAAACTGACTGGGCTCGCCGTGACAGTTAATCAGGAACTGTTCAGCATTGCCGAGTAGTAAAAAGACCTATTTGTCAAGTTGAAGTGCTGGACCATTCCAATGCATTTGATGAACAATAAAATAATTGATTCATCAGAAAATCTTGCAAAAGTCTTCAAAATGATGAATAGTAGTGGACCATTTCATGATGAATAGTATGATGACATGATGGCATACTGATATATCAGTATGGTTTGTTGGTAGGAGTTAAAAAAATGGAAACTTTTCTTTTTATAGTCAATTCTGCAAATGACCTGAAATCTGAAGCATACAATTATCTGCAAATTTGCGGGATATTTTAAGTGTTATTTCATGCAATAAGATTGATGCAGTCTTAACAAAATGAAGAAAATCTGACAAAAGAGTCCGTTTTTTTGAGTGGACAGATGACAAAAACAGTTCTTCAGGTTATAAACACTCCATCAATGCACGAAGAAATTATAACAGAAAGTGTCCCGCGCTTTAGCTGATATTCTCTAACTTATGGTATACAATCTAATGATGTGGTATATATATACTGTACCTTGCGATCTTGGCTGATCAGTTCACTTCTACAACGGCAGCTTGAAAGTAAGAGCGATCTTAATTGGCAAGGCAAATCGAACGGGCGACGGCATTAGCCAGAGGAAGGAAAAGCACTTTTAGCTGACGAGTAAGTAGTAAAGCGGCTAAGCACTTTTTGCCATCGATCTCTCTCCTTCATTAGCGCCAGCTTGTCAGCCGCAGTTTAGGAAGCCACTTAAAAACAAATAAATGTTCGGCCTTTATACCGTTCTTGATTAAACCGCTTTAGGCGCAAACATGCACATACAAACAAACACACAGTACAGTTGAAAACCACATTGACCGTGTATACTCTCAGAAACAGGGTCAGGTTATGATGTTCAAACAACTTCCGACTGATATCGAATTTATATGTCAGGTCAAACGAACACCAACGGTGCATGGTGGAACACAGGGACGAAAACCTCGGCCTGTTTTTTTTTCAGTTATTTTCCGTTTTCTTTTCCAAAATCGCGGAAAAAAACTCCTGCTCAAGTTCTGAGTATACTAACCTGGTTTATGATTCCTAATGCTTTCTAACGCCTTCCTTGAGTCCTTTCAGAACAGAAATACCCATCTTAGATAGATATGAATCACAAAACAGGCATGAAACAGTCCCTGACAGGCTCTATCAATAAAATCAATAAACACTATATGCAAATTTTCGTACAGCAGTTTGCCATTTTGTTTTGGATTGCCAAATTTGGTATTGTCTATTGTTTTTCTAACAGTTTTGACTCAGTCTAGCCTATTATTTATCTCAAAAGTCCATTTTAACTGAAAAAAAATGATATAAATTAGCTTGAGTTTTTTTCCACGATTTATGTTTTTTCCTACCCTAAGAAAAAACACTGTTTTTTTTTTCGAAAAAAAATAGAAAAAAGAACCGCATAACACACACCTCACATGCCTGGTTCGAACATCAGCAACCGTAGCTGCACCCCTCAAAGTACGTAGGGTGGGTAGGCATTCGGGTCATTTTGCGACATTTACTGAAACGATAACCATTCACTCATTTCTCAAAATCCGGATTTTGCGTGCACGCACAGACCTGGACAGCCCAGAGTCTGGTCTTCCAGGTGCTATACACTTCGGTTCCAGAACGTACTCGGTTAGCTAGATAATGTCCAAAGACTACGATACCGACATGACACGATATGTATCGTCCGTTAGGGACAGTATTGAAAGATTGTGATTCAGTGTGAGTGTTTTGTGTATCTGGTCCCTGTGCGTGTGTTTGCACTGACCAGCCATAAACTTTCGGTTTCAGTATATGTAGATGTGCTGTCATTTTGTGGTCTGGAATATTGATTCTGTGAATAAAGAAGTTGCTCGACTTAATTCAACCGACATTGGTCATTTTGTTTAGGTACTGTGGTGCTGCTACTGTATCTAATCAGACGTGTGACGGTAAGCGATAGTAGACCCCAGCATACATGTAACAGGTCATCCGCCGAAGGGGGAGGGGGTCTGGCGCCGGCCGGGGCCTGGGGTTCTAAGCCAAAATTTTGGGAGGGGGGTTTGGCACTAAAAACGCTCAAAAATCGAAAAAATCGCAATTTTTTGGCTAAATGTCTATGTCTGCGTCTGTGGTGTAGTGGTAGCAACTTTGCCTGCCATGCACCCAGCGTTAGACACATAGTAGGGGTTCGACCCCGGTGATTGCCTCGCATGTGGCCCTTTATGGGTTCTTTACTGGTTTGTCCGGTGTTCATGTGCGTTGTAATAAACCTTTTAAACCTAAAAATCGCCAAAAATCGCTAATTTGGGCTGAAATACAGCTAAAACGTGCTAAAAGAAATTATTGTGTCTGAAATTTTTCAATAAAAAATACAAATTATCCTGATGATCTGTTTGCTGTTCGGCTCGTTAGAAAAGATGTTCAAGAATTTTTCATTTTCTCACGACACTCTCAATCTCAATGCATTAAATATTTACACAGAAAATACCACCAAGTGTTGCAAACTAACTCTAAATTTCAGGTGATTCAGCGAACATTTGTGGAAATGACAGCAAAAAATGTTTCCATTTTTAACACTGTTTATTTTTGCACAAACTTTACTTATGCTTTAATTTTTCAGGATTCGGTCGATTTTGGTGCACCAAACTTTAACACACCAAAATTTACCCTATTTTGGCACATAGGTAGGTCTCAATCTTCAGACAATTTGGTCACTAAAACACAAAACTGCAAGGGTTTTGCACATGTGCAATGCAAAGTTTACCAAGTTCAGGATAAAAGTGATCTAAAATTCAGTGGTCATTGCTATAAAACCTGTCTCCAAATACAGTACCCGGGGTACACTGATTGACACAAAGTTCCAGATTGTGCGCCCCGGGTACACTATTTGGGGTGCTCTAATCAGCGCTCTCCGGTAGGCCAAAATCTAGACAGCTAGTTCTGTCTGAAAATTTGCAATTTCGCTTCAATTTGCATAATGTAAGCTTGACAATCGGCTAACAAGCCACCAAACAATTCCAAGCACGGTCATGTCACTCCACTTGCCACGCAAATCATTGCAGTTTTAGTCTATTCTCAACTGTCACTTGATCTGGAGACCAACCAACCAGTCTGCAAAATGATGGAGAATCAGGAAAAGCGGCTTCCTCACCAGAAACAGCAGCAGGAGGAAAGTGATAAGGTACCAGACCGGTTGGTTAGATAGATTTAAAGAGAGTTTTGCTCAGAATCCCACCTATATAACCACCAGCTTTGGCGCACCTATATCCTTGAAAGAGGCTGTGTTGACGGTGGGTCCACGAGGTCCGATGCTGATTCAAGACTACGTTTACCTTGATGAAATGAATCATTTCTGTCGAGAGCGCATACCGGAACGAGTAGTGCATGCCAAGGGGGGCGGTGAGTGTATAGATTTTGAATAGAAAATGTTTGTAGAAAGTACATAGAGTAGAAATTCAGGAGCGCATGGCGTTTTTGAGGTCACGCATGACATAACGCAGTATACGAAGGCAAGCGTTTTTTCGGCTATCGGAAAGAAAACACCGATGTTTGTCAGAATCTCCACTGTTGGTAAGTATATACATATGCTACAAATTAGAAGTTTCTTTTATATTATAAATTATTATTACTAATATTAATATAGTTCCTTTCTTATTTCAGCTTTATGCTAAGATTTTAATTTGCGATTTACTATTTTATTGTGTAGTTTTAATATATATTAATTCGTTTTGAACCTGGTTTATACTATTAAAACATTTGTGCTTTGTTAGGCTTGGTTTTTGCATATATTTTTTATATGTTTCAGGCTTTGAGCACATATTAACATAGTTCTTTTATAAGTGTATGATTTATTAGATTTTAATCAATTCTTCACTCCTTCACTTGATGATACAGAATAAAAATGCCATAGTTAGAAGCTTTTCCAGCTGGAGAAAAAGGTTCAGCTGACACAGCACGCGATCCTCGCGGCTTTGCCACCCGGTTCTACACTGATGATGGACTTTGGGATTTGGTGGGCAACAACACTCCCATTTTCTTCATCCGAGACCCGATTCACTTTCCAAACTTCATTCACACTGTCAAGCGCAACCCAGTCACTCATCTGCATGTAAACTTTTTGAATAATAATTTTCTTGAATAAATTGAATCACACGGCTTTGTGTTGCAGGATCCGGACATGTTCTGGGACTTCGCTACGCTGCGGCCTGAAACGGTGCACCAGATAATGATCGTGTTCAGTGATCGTGGAACTCCAGATGGATTCAGACACATGCATGGCTTCGGCTCTCACACGTTCAGATTGGTCAATGCTAAAGGGGAAACTGTCTGGTGCAAATTCCACTACAGGGTATTTTTATTATATCAGTGTTGTCATTGTCGTCATCATCATCATCATCATCATCATCATCATCATCATCATCATCATCATCATGGAGTGCTTTAGATATTTAGGAGTGCACGTTGACCGTCGCCTCTCTTTCAATGAACATACGCGTACTACAGTAGCTAGAGCGAAGAAGTGTGTAGGAGTGACAAACTGGCTGTTTCGAGGCAATGCTCCAAACTATGTGTTAGATAGAGTGTTTAACGCTTGCACGCTGCCCCAACTTACATACGGTATAGAGGTATGGTATCCACATGCTATGTGGGCTGGAAACAAAGTTGAGCGAGTCAACAAGTACCAGTCGCAGCTCTACACTAACAACTTTACCTTACCGTATGATCAATTACTGTCCGTCTGTGCTGAACAGTCTGGCTCTGAGCGGCCCCCGATCTGGTTACTGGCTGCCAGACTTAGACTGAAGCTCTTCTACAAATTCTTCCACGGCCAGCGCTACACCGACCAGGAAAATCTACCTCTCTCTGTCAACCGTCGCAGTGCTAGAACAACGCATGACTGTCACGTCGAGCTGGCTAGTAGAACGGCCGCCACGGACTCTTCGTTCTTTTATGTCACTGCTAAGGTCTGGAACGCACTCCCACCTACTGTACCTCTGTTACCTTTTGCCAGTTTTGTTAGATTTCTTGAGTCAGCAGAGTTTAGACGTGTCGTTTTAGGACTACACCTTCAGTCTAACATAACATGATGATACTTCTTTGCATAATTTGTTATTTGTATGTACGTACTGTAGTTTTTCTTTTCTATGCTGGTACCTGTGTTTCGCTTTGAGTGAAGTAAGGTCTTAAACTGCCAGTAAACACTTGACTTGACTTGACTTGATCATCATCATCATCATCATCATCATCATCATCATCATCATCATCATCATCATCATCATCATCATCATCATCATCATCATCATCATCATCATCATCATCATCATCATCATCATCATCATCATCATCATCATCATCATCATTGTCATTGTCATCATCATCATCATCATCATCATTGTCATTGTCATTGTCATTGTCATTGTCATTGTCATTGTCATTATCATTGTCATCGTCATTGTCATCATCATCGTCATTGTCATCATCATCGTCATCATCATCATCATCACTTTGTCATCCTTGTGGCTTCCATGACAAGTTGGTTAAAATATACTTAGTAGTTCAGACCAACCAAGGCATAAGGAACTTGCCAGCTGAGAAAGCAGCAAAACTGATGTCAACAGACCCTGACTACTCCATCCGGGACATGTACAATGCGATTGCAACCAAAAATTACCCCAGCTGGTCGTTTTACATCCAAGTAATGACAAACGAAGAGGCTGAGAAAGTTGAATTCAACCCATTCGATGTTACAAAGGTAATATTATTACCTCTACTACGTAGTACTTTATTACTAAACCAGAGTTGCACTACAGTTCAGTATGAGTAATTTCAAACAAGTTTATAACTGTTTAATGAACATGATAACATTTTCTAAAAACTGTTAAAATGTGATTCAGCAAAAATGCACAATCAACTTTTACATTTTACAGATTTGGCCCCACGGCCGGTGGCCACTGATTCCGGTGGGAAGAATGACATTGAACAGGAACCCATCCAACTATTTCAACGAGGTTGAGCAGGCCGGCTTCTCTCCCTCCCACATGGTACCAGGCATTGAGCCGTCCCCTGATAAAATGCTGCAAGGTGCACAAACAGATCAGAGAACAGCACTATGTAAACATTACAGAATGTTTCAAAGCAGTTTTTGCACAGGTCGAATGTTTGCGTACCCGGAGACTCAGTTCCATCGTCTGGGCATCAACTACAAGCAAATTCCGGTCAATTGTCCCTGTCCTTGGGCAAGGGTGGCCAACACACAACGCGATGGTGACATGACCGTGAATGGAAACCAAGGTAAAGATCAGAATTGCTTCTAACTCTTGGGTTTGATTTCATGTCATGAGTCTGCCATTCAGGAGGAGCAGTGAATTACTTCCCCAACAGTTTCGGAGCACTGAGGGACAAGCCGGACGCAGCACTCTCAATGCGTCACCACGGTGGAGAGGTGAAACGCTATGACACCCGAGATGATGACAACTTCAGTCAGCCGCGGATTCTCTGGCAGCAGGTGTTGGATGATGGCGGAAGAAGCAGAATGATTCAAAACCTGGCTGAGAACGTGATTCAAGCACAGAAGAAGTTGCAGGACCGAGTGGTGGCCATGTTCACTCAGGTCGATCAGATGATGGGCAAGCAACTGCGGGAAGCACTGACGTCCATGCAAAAATCTGACGAGTGATTATGAAGCCAACTATTGTGCTTTGTTAGGATTTTGAAATGGTTTTGGGGGTTTCTTTGTGGTCTGTGGAGTGAAATAATTTCTTTCACTGGTGAAATGTTTCTTGCAGGCGTCTGGAGGGCTGTGCAAGGTTTTTGTCATGATGGTTTTATTGGATTTCATAATTTGTATTTGGTTTTGTTGATCTAATTGTTTGGTAAAAATTGGAGAAATTACTTGAGTCACAAACACTACACTACACTACACTTGTTTAAATTTACTGTTAGCTCAACATAGAATAGTTTAACTGAATTCAAACAAAGAACTACATCTCTAAACCATGAATCACAGCACCTACATTTCACAAAAACCATCCAAACTGCCTTCTGCTTATGTCGGCCGAAAAATAATTATTCAGCTTCGGCCCGGCCGGTTGCATTGTCAGCGAGTGGCGCAAGTTCGGCCCGACCGACCGCTACTGAATCAGTAGTAGGCCTGCTGACTCACGAATTAACGTTTCGCAGGCTGCCAGTTTTTCTAAGTTGCCCCTTTACTACGCGTCTGTCAGTTTAAAAACGCCACAGCGCCGACTCTCTGTCTTCTCACATGTGAAAACACGATCTGGCCTGGCGCACGGCTGTTGGGACAGCCCGCTACGCCTCTACGACACCTAATAGTCTCTGTTTTAAGTCGATTAGACAATCTAAACTTGGTTCTAGTTTATTCAATGGAAAGCTCCGACGTGCCTTTGAAGGGCAAAACGCCACGACCTACGCCGGTCTATGTTATAACCGAGAGCGACCCCAATAGATTGCTGTCATTTTTGAATCGATGGAAATTGGTTATTATTATTTCGCTGCTTTTGATTCTTTGTGCCACCTTGTTTGTGGCTCTGGTGGTGTTGATTCAACAGCCTGGCGCTTATGATGAAAAGGAAACGTTTTTGATGGCTCTGAAAAGGGGAACGAGAAGTTAGTTTTTTTTCGAATCTTCTTTGTAAAGTTGTGTGAAGAGAGAAGAATCTAGAACTTTCCTTAGATGGACTGCTTTTTTGCCTTTTTACTAGTTTTGTCCGTAATGTGTCGTCCTTGATTTTAAAGTGCTCATAACTGTCTGTTCATAGTACTACTAATTATAAATTGACAGGTGATCGTAACAAAACTGTCAATTAATTTGTAATTTGTAATTGTTATTTGAAAGGAGAACTATATATTTGTAATGTTTTTTGGCTTTCTGTCTAAACTGTTACTATCTTTTACAAAGTTCCTTTAACATTCGGTACAAAATTTCCTTAATCACGCAAAGACACATTAATTAGTGTGGGAAAGTTCACGTTTCTCCTAATCCGGTGCGTTTAATCGCATTAACTACTGACCGTTTGTGTAACAGTCAATCGATCTCAATTTGTCCGGTGCGAAAACTTTAATATTAAAACCTCAATTACAAAACCAATTCACACCTCGACCTGCGAGAAATAATAAAAATTCAAATTTCAGACGCCAGCTCAATATTGCTAATCGGTGGAACGGATCGTAATCATGCACAAGTGCAAACTATTCAACTTTATGACCCTCACGAACCCTCGAGAAGAAGGGTTCATGGACCGTACCTTACAGTAGGCAGAGAGGGACCGATAGTCGGACTGATTGACAATCTTATTGTGGTTGCTGGCGGGAAAAATGAAATAGGCGATTCTCTTAACTCTACCGAAGTTTTTGATCCCGAACGAGACGAATGGATCTCTAAAGCGCCAATGAGTGAAAGAAGAGATATGGCATTTGGAGCTGTCGTAGGTGAGCTTGAATCAGCTTCACACAGTCAAGCACGTAACGCCGTTTATGGTACTCATCTCATACATGTAACAGGGGGGTCTGCACCCCACCCGACTTAGGCCAGACCTGCCCCGGATGGGACCCCCACCGAGACGATTTTTTCGACTCCCCTCCGATTTTGTGGCAAGTAATTTTCTGAGCAAATTTTTGCGATTTTTTAACAATTTCAGACACAAAAATTGCCAAAATCGCCTGCAAAACAGCACTTTTTCAGCCCGTATTTCAGCCGAAATTAGCGATTTTTGACGATTTTTAGCCAAAAAATTGCGATCTTTTCGATTTTTGAGCGTATTTTTAAGTGCCCAACATCCTACCAAAATTTGAGCTCTGACCCAGCCCAGGGCTGTTTGTTTTCCGGAAAAAAACTCAAGCCGGTTTTTTTCCGGTTTTTTTCCTGTTTTTTTCCGGTTTTTTTCCAAAAGTTATTTTCCGAGATCACAGAAAAATTTTTTAACAATCGCTTTTTATTGCAGAATTCAACGAAATAGCGTGAGTCTTATTACAAAATGCACTAATTTCATGTTTTAGAGTAGCAATTTGATTTTAAAACACCAAAAATACAATAATAAAAGTTGCCTGAAAATGGTACCAATATTTTTTGCGAAAAACAGCTAAGTTATGCCATTGAAAATCTTGTAGGGCTTCTATTAACGTAAATTCAAAGCATTGGAAGCGAATTTAACCAGTTATTGTGCCTATTTCCTTTAAAAACTTACTTGAGTTTTTTTCCGCATTTTAGTTTTTTTCCGAGCCCCTAGGAAAAAAACCGGTTTTTTTTCGGAAAAAAACGAAAAAAACCGAGGAAAAAAACCGACCCAACAGCCCTGACCCAGCCCAGGCCCCCGACCGGCACCAGATCCCCAACCCCCCCTCCCCCTTTGGCGGATGACCTGTTACATACACATGATAGTACTGACAATATATATGGCACCGGCATCCATCCATGGCCATGGGTAGGGGCATACATGTAACAGGTCATCCGCCGATGGGGGGAGGGGGGGTTGGGGGCGTCTGGCGCCGGCCGGGGGGGGGGTCTGAGCGAGGATTTCGGGGGGGGGGGGTGGGCACTAAAAAACGCTCAAAAATCGAGAAAAATCGCAATTTTTGGCCTAAAAATCGCCAAAAATCGCTAATTTGGGCTGAAATACAGCTAAAAAGTGCTGTTTTGCAGGCGATTTTGGCAATTTTTGTGTGTGAAAGTGTAAAAAATTGCAAAAATTTGCTCGAAAATTTACATGCCAGAAAAATCGGAGGGGGGGGGGGTCGGTGAAATCGTCTCGGGGGGGGGGGGGGGGGTCCCCCACCGGGGGGTATGGCCTAATTCGGGTGGGGGGCAGACCCCCCCCAGACCCCCCCTGTTACATGTATGGGTAGGGGTACCATATATAGTACCACACCACCACAGTCACCCAACATTGGGGTACCGTATATGGTACTGGTGCCATAGCGGCGTCAAGTGCCAGAGTCAGACTGTTACAGTTGTAGCTTAGTAGAGTAGAGCTAATTACAGCAGTCAAATTGGCAATAAACTGAAAATAATGCAAAATCCGGAAATTTGGGAATTCTGAAAAAAATCAGGCACGGAAAAAAATGTTGTAAAACTACGCAAAATGTTGCAATAACTCGAATTTTCGCAAAATCTGCCAATCGAACCGGCGCTGCCGTTGCACCTCTTGGCAGCAAAGGGGAGGGTTGTTTGTAGACAGGGCTACCCCATTGAAGGGCTCTGAAAAGAGCGAGGGGTGTCCTGAGCTGTCCGAAAGGACAGTGGAACTGATAAACAAACAAACATGGCTGTATTCATGAAAAATATAAAAAAGCTGGCAAAATGGTGCCTAAAACTCAAGTTGCGAGCAAATAATTTACCAAACAAACGCAGTCCCTATGGCTTGGCAAAACTCTATCTAGGTATCTATCAAACCAAAACTTTTAGGCAACCGTTTGTATGTCTGCGGAGGCAGCAAGACAGAGAAGAAGAATACAGGTCTGATCACCAGTCGTCTTTCCAGTTGTGAATATTTTGATCCAAAGCAGAACAAGTGGACAACCATCACCTCGATGCCACATCCACGAACCCGTGCAGCCGCGGTAGCTTCCGGACGTCGACTGTACATTTTCGGTGGTTCTGGAGGCGCCGATCGCAAGGGTCAACTAGCTTCTGGACTGTTTTATGATACGCTACATGATACTTGGGCTGATGTGCCTGACATGCCCACTGCGAGGCACAGTTTGTCAGCGGCTGTGGTTGGCCACTTGATATTTGCATGTGGTGGTGTTGGAACGAAGGACCCGTTAGCCATGTCAGCGACTGATATTTGTGAAGCCTATGATAGGGACAATCAGCTGTGGTTACCGGTAGCACCAATGAACTCACCCAGAAGCAGATCTGCTTTGATTAACTTCAGGAACAGGTTTTATGCGCTCGGAGGCTTTTTGAGTTATAGAGAAGGAGTCACGGACAAAGTGGAGTTTTATGATGAAGAACAGAAGAGATGGACTAACGATAGTGTGTTGTTGGAAGCGAGAATGCTCTTCGGAGCTGTTGTTTATTGAGGCTCTGTAACGTAAATGTGATAAAAATACGCAATGGTTGAAAAAGTCAGTTGTGAAATGTGAAAAAATATAAACGGTTGAAAATTCTGGTCTAGTAAAATGTGAAAAATATGTAAAGGTAAAAAAATATGTAAAGGTTAAAATTGAAAATTCTGGTGTAAAACATGAAAACCTGCCAATGTTAAAAATAGTGGTGTAAAATGTGAAAAATATGCAAAGGTTGAAAGTTTGGACTTAAACGTGAAAACTATGGAAATGTTGAAAGTTCTAGTGAAAAAATATGCAAGTTGAAAATGTAACAATGCAAATATAGAATGTAGCTAGCTAGCGACCATAGGGATTATAACGTCGTGTTCAAATTAGCTGTGAGTTAAACGTTTCCAAAATCCAAAGATACTGACCGTCAAAATTGACCAACAACGCAACAGCCATTTTGAAAGATTTTCAGTTTAGTTACAAGTCTAACATGTTGTCACAATCTACCACTGTAGGTTGAGTAAAATATTTCTTTTTTGAAACTGTTTTAGTAAGAGAAACTGTAGCTTGGTTTCATACATTTTGCATCGTTTACAAATTTGTATTCAGTTGCAGAATAAAAGTGCTGAACTGAATTTTGCCGCAAACAATTGGCTAGACAGACAGTCATATTTGTTATTGAAATTAGAACGGCCGTGTTGCTGCTTCTTTGTCAGCTTTATGTACATCGGTTGTGTGAGCGGTAGATAGCAGAAATTATGCGCAACTTTTGGAAATCACTCTATGTCATCATAGTTGTCCAAACCTTGAGCATTGTCCACATAGCTGCAACGAAATGTGAAGGTAAACAAAATTGCATTATGTACATTGTGAAAAGGTATCTAACTTTGACAGACATACATACTAAAACGAGAGTCGGGTTTACTTGTTAGTTGCTGACTCGCACAACACAACACAACACAATACAACACAACACAACACACACACAACCGCTCAATAGCTCAATAATACAAACACTCTCCAGAATCACGCATTCTTTCATCACTCCCTCATGGATGTCAACTGGGCCTCATCTGTGCCTGTCAGCCGTGGAAAACGAATGAACTGAACTGATCTGCTCCGCCTCTGCTGACTCGGCATCTCCAGTACAGACCTGTACGGGCCGGGCCTGGTCGCCATACAGAGGATTTTGAGAGGATTTCAGCTGGGCCGAGCCACAAAAATTGCATTTTCATGAGGGCTGGGCGCGGGCCGCCAAAATTGGGTCTTCCAGACAGGCCGGGCCGTGAAAAAGGCGGCCCGTGCAGGTCTCTAAGCTCCAGTAACCAGCTCTGCACTGACACCATACTGACGTGGTCTCCTGTGTGCTACGTTTCGGCCTTTCTGCCCCTTTGCCTTCATCTGGTGACTTGTCATTGGTGAAACAGAAGCCCATCTCTTCTTCAACGAACTCGAACGAATCATCAGACTCCTTCTCTGTCTTCTCCTTCTGTTCTTCCTCCTTCGTTTCTTCATCTTTCTTCCTCTCTTCATCTTCCACCTTCTCCTCATCACCTTGCTCCTCATTACTCTCTTTCTTTTCTCTCACCACTCTTTTCACTTCCTCTCTTCCCTTCATCCTCTTCATCCTCCTTCCTCTAAACATCTTTTCCCTTTCTTCTCTTTCTCTTTCTCTTTCTCTTTCTCTTTCTCTTTCTCTTTCTCTTTCTCCTTCTCCTTCTCCTTCTCCTTCTCTTTCTCTTTCTCTTTCTCTTTCTCTTTCTCTTTCTCTTTCTCTTTCTCTTTCTCTTTCTCTTTCTCTTTCTCTTTCTCTTTCTCTTTCTCTTTCTCTTTCTCTTTCTCTTTCTCTTTCTCTTTCTCTTTCTCTTTCACCTCCACCAATCACAGACACAACCGCTCAACAGCTCAACAATACAAACACTCCCCAGAATCACGCATTCTTTCAATACTTATTAGTCTAAGTTGTTGTTCTACCTTCAGGAAATGCTAGCCTATGTCCATGAACAAACAAACTGTCACCAAAATCGGGACATTGCTATCGATTTCATACCAAAAGAGCAAACTGTAAATTTCTACAAAACGGTTTTTGAATAACGGGACCCACAAGAAAACACAGTAGTACCTAAAGCACAAAAGTTTCTCTAAAAGAGTTTCAGCCGATGCGTGGCGAAACTGTGAGCGCTTCTGCGCTTCGGAGTACCGTTGTGAGGATGCGGACTGCATGGTTAATCCAGAGGCCAGCCGAAACACAATTTTTTGCTTGTGTATGGAATGCAAGAACCGGGTGCCAGACCAGTGTCTCAGTAAGTAAAGTTACAATGACCTCTTTATTTACATTGTATTTTGCACTCCATTTTGCAAAAGAGATACAAAATTATGAAATAGTATTATATCTTCAAGAACTCATTTAGAAGCGATTATGAGGACAAAAGTTACAGTAGTGCATAATTCGTTATATTTTTTTCGTTGTTCTAAGCGAATTTTTCTTTGTACCATATCCAAGAAAGGGTTGTACCGACCATATGCGCACCTCCTGGGCTGGATGATGATGATGATGATGATGATGATGATGATGATGATGATGATGATGATGATGATGATGATGATGATGATGATGATGATGATGATGATGATGATGATGATGATGATGATGATGATGATGATGACGACGGCGACGATGACGACGACGACGACAATGACGACGACGATGACGATGACAACGATGACGACGATGATGATGACGATGATGACGATGATGACAACGACGATGACGACGACAACGACAATGATGATGATGACGATGACGATGATGATGACAACGATGACGATGATGACGATGATGATGATGATGACGATGACGATTACGACGATGATGACGATGACAACGATGATGACAACGATGACGACGATGATGACGATGATGATGACGATGATGACGATGATGACAAGGATGATGACGATGACGATGACGATGATGACAATGACGATGACGATGATGACGACAATGATAACAACAATAGATGAGATGACAATGTTTTAGGCCAAGTAGAGCGCAACTGCCGGGAAAAGCTGTGTCAGAACGCCCACTGCAGACATTCCAGATGTGAGACTGACATAGATGTAGAAGATACAATGCTGCATTTGCTTATGTGTACATGCACACTCTGCCCTGATTAAGAACGGAAATAATATTTGAACATTGTCTCATTTTTCTTTCAATAAAATGGTTTGCTGTTTTTAGGCTTTATGTTCAAAGCTAGTACTGTACCACACTACAGGAAGGCATTAGGAGGAAGCAATAAGAACAGGTTAGAACTTTGTTTGTAACAAAAGTGCGGCGTGCACAAAAAAAGAAATTGGTGGTAGCGCAACAGTTCTAACTGCGTACCGTATACTGGTTGCTATGGGTATTCGAATCTGAATTGGGAATGGGTAGGTATTTTTTAAAATACCCATACCCAGGACAGGGTCTGGTTTACACACAGCAAAGCCAGGTCTTCACAGTCTGCTCCAACGCACTCTGCATAACCACATAGTTGTCATAGAAACATTAAACTTTAGTAGAAAATGGTCAAAATGCCTAAGACGCGATTGCACAGGGGGGTTAATCTCTCTTTCCGTATTACCGAAACAGTGTTCATACGGGTTTTCGCACAAGTCAGAATCATGCGGAATGTAGAATTAAGGGTAAAAAACACAAACTTGTTGTTTCAGGGACACTAGCCAATCGGCAGGTTGGCCCTTTCTTAACAAAAGTGAAAACCCGACCTGATTACGTGTCAATTAGATTACAGAAGTTTATCTCAAAAACATTTTTCGAAAAGTAAATAAAATGATCGATTTTTGAAAATTTTTTTTGGAAGGGTCAAGACAAGGTCTTGGCTCATTTGTTGTAAACAGGGAAGTGAGTTGTGTTTTTTCCGGTGTTTTTTTTCGTAAAAAACATAAATCGCGGAATAAACACAAGCTAAAAATAGCTAATTTATGTCGTTTTTCGGTTAAAAAATGGACTTTTGCGATGTATAATAGGCCATACCGACTCAAAACTGTTAGAAAAACAACAGAAAAGACCAAATTTGGCATGATGAAACAAAAATGCAAACGGCTGTAAGAAAATTTGCATATAGCGTTTATTGATTGAACCTGTCAGGTACTGTTTCATGGCTCTTTCGTGATTTATATCCATGTAACATGTGTATTTTCTGGTCTGAAATACTCATTAAGGCGCTAGAAAGCGTTAGGAATCACAAAACCAGCTAGGATACATAGAACTTTAGCTGGAGTTTCTTCCGCGATTTTGCAAAAAAGCGGGAAAAAACTGGAAAAAACAGGCCGGGGTTTTTTCGGAAAAATATCCATCCCTGGTTCTAAATACGTAGGTAATTTAGTACTTTTTAATCGATACAGATACAACAGTCCTAGACTTTTCCTCAGAGAATTTTAATTTGTAGCCTTAGTTTGTAGTCAATAATTTTCGCAAACATATTATGCAGTCTTACTTTGTACTAATCAAATTCAGGTTTAAAAATATGTAGTCTAGTTTGTAGTACAGTTGGTAGGTATACCTGAACCTGAACCTGAAATCTGGGTATTAACCTGAAAATTGTGAACCTGAACCTGAACCTGAACCTACCTGAAAATAAAAGTACTTACCTGACACCTACTACGTAGGTCGGTACCTACTTTTCAGGTTTTTCTTGTCTTAAACTTCCCGGTACAAGTAGCACGTACTGTCAACTTTTTAAATTGGTTAGATCAGATATTGCTTGACGCTCTACAGTTTTGTTCGAAAAAATGGTGTGCGTGAAGCGTCTAATGCACATTATCTCCACCTACAGTACGTGTACTGTAACTAAAAAATGAAGGTGATTATAGGGAAAAGCCCCCCATCCGGAAATTGACTTTATGAAGGCTTGTCTTCCTCTATGCCTAAGCCTAAGCTTTCGTTTGTTTGTTGAACGGAAGCTTAATCGTCAGCTAGTAGAACTTATGTAAGCCTGAGCCTTAACTTAATACCGGAACTCAGAGTTTGAAATGAACGTGCGTGGAGTGCGTGGGGGTTTCCTACTACAATGGCAATCGGTCCGTCATACCGCAAAAAGCGGGCGGGCACAAATCGCCTCCCCAAGAAGTTGGAAAGTTCGAAAATGGAAAATATAAAAAATGGAAAATGCCTCTCAACAATTTGGAAATTACGAAAACATGCACAAGAACAACCAACATCACCATCGCCGAAAATTTGTGTCTTTATTTGAAAGTACCTGAACCTGAACCTGACACCTGGGTACTTTTGAAAAATGTACCTGAACCTGAACCTGAAATTGGATTTTCGAGATACCTGAACCTGGACTTACCTGAAATTTGGTGGTACCTACCAGCTGTAGTTAACACTATAATTGGGCCAGTATTTACATTTCATGGTATTAATGCTGCACCGTGATACCACTTCTATTGCATTGGCGCAATCTACTGGGTTGATTTACCAGTAGAGTGATTGTAATAGAAACGGTCTAAGACTTTTAGGACACTTGGACAAAGATGCCTATGCATGTGTGACAGGGAAGCCGATTGTTCAGGGAGGCATTCACGGCCGTATCTCAGCCACTGGGCGGGTGGGTAGTGTGCAGATGTTGCTGCTTCGGTTGATTTGAGTCCGGTTTTCAGGGTGTTTTCGCCGGCACAGCCTTATTTGTCAACTCGGCCAAGTACATGGCTCAGGTGGGCATGACTCCCGGATTTGGCATGAAAACCTTCATAGTTCAGGTAAGATAAGTGTCTATGTCTTCTATGTGACTATGTTGATCAGATGTTTAGGGGTTCGGTAATGTGGGCCTGCACAGTGCAAGGTATTTTGCCAGAGGAGGTGCCAAATGCATAGGGGTTCAAGAATATAATTGCTCAATCTACAGCGAAGATGGAATCGATCCAAAAGAGCTGGAAGACTGGGTCTTGGTAAGTTTATGTAGTTAGTGTTTTGTCATTTCGTATCAGATAGACCCAGACACGATCTGTCAAGTGGTTGGGCATATCACGCCGCCCAGCAATTTTTTGAAGAATTTTGTGTAGGTAACTTAATTACGGGTAATTAATGTTTCTCTCGCCATAAACACAATCCAAAAGTTGGGTGCGGCATTGATCTTTTGCTGCCGATGCCGAGCAAGAATTAAAAAAGAGTAAACTTAAATTGTAAATGAGATCAAATAGCTTATTTTACGAAAAATATACCAAAAAATTTCATCCCATCAACCGTCCCTCAGCTCGCTCACGCTAACCATTTGAAAACCGGCTGAGTTAGGAAAAAATTGGCCAGAAGTAAGAAAGATGACTGAATTACGAAATATTAAGAGTCGTTCTCTGGTCAGATCGCGTTTTGCCCCTTTGCCCTATTCAGACCCAAAATTGAAATTTTGAGCTAGAGAGCTGCGAGTTGGCACACTAATACATACTAATGAGTTATACTATAGAAATGTGTTAATGTGCTGCTGTATGCCAGGCACGGTTCTGTCTGCAAAATTTGCAAAGAGCTGCCAATCAGAGTGCTAGCCTGAATTTTGCCGAGAGTAAATCAGGGTTATGGTATTCAGATGAGAAATAACAAAACGGCACCATCCCCTTCTTGTCTGCTCGTCTACTAAACCTTTTACAGTCAGGCAGAAAACAACGTACGTATATGGTACCAGTGCATATACATATGTGGTACTGCTACCATATACAGTATAGATAAAAAAAATGTCCCATCGCTTTTTCGGCCTTCACTCAAACGTTTCGTTCTCAGTCACTTCTTTACCGATTTGGCTCAAATTTTCAGGAAAAATTAACAACATGGTTGGCTAAATATTCTGCAAGTGTGGTGCCAAAATTCCGACTCATACTGGTTTTATGACCCGAAAACTAGGAATGAGGGTGGTCCACGCAAATCTATTTTTTTCGGTAGTACAAGGAGTACAGGCCTGAAACTTGCAGGAATGATTGATGTTGCTATTGGGCATAACATACTAAGCGGGCAGCCCTGTAGCTCAAAGGGCACTAAAATGGGGGAATTTCAAAAACATGACGAAATATGACTTTTCTTCGTAAAACCGGCAAAATGACGATTCTAAAGATTTTCAACTTTCATAAAACGCTGCAGGGATGGTTACTATGGTGTGAAACAGAGCTTAAATATCAGGTTCATTTATTTGTCAAACTTCCTGCTACAATCTATGTTCATTAACAACAGATTCAGTGCTTTGATTCTAGAAGGTGCAGATTTCTTAACTATGGGATTTTCACTCATGTTTTTGAAATTCCCCCATTTTAGTGCCCTTTGAGCTACAGGGCTGCCCGCTTAGTATGTTATGCCCAATAGCAACATCAATCATTCCTGCAAGTTTCAGGCCTGTACTCCTTGTATTACCGAAAAAAAATAAATTTGCGTGGACCACCCTCATTCCTAGTTCTCGGGTCATAAAACCAGTATGAGTCGGAATTTTGGCACCACACTTGCAGAATATTTAGCCAACCATGTTGTTAATTTTTGCTGAAAATTTGAGCCAAATCGGTAAAGAAGTGACTGAGAACGAAACGTTTGAGTGAAGGCCGAAAAAGCGATGGGACATTTTTTTTTATCTATACTGTATGTTGTTATTGGCCTGACTGTTTTATAGCCAATAAGCTACGTTATGTCTATCTGGCTGGTGCTACTGATTTCTATGACTGCTGTGCTTGCAATCGATCCACCATGTGATGGTGCGTAGGTAAATTATGCATATAACAAGAGGCTAAAGAGTCTCTTCCCCATCGAACAGGGCCAAACAACCCACCCCACCACCACCCAGTGGAGTTAGCAGGGTTTTGATCTGAAGTCAAATAACTAACTATTGATTGTTCCTACTCAAATACTAAGTTTAAGGTGCTGGTCTGGCATCGGCGTGTAGCTTAGTGGTTAGAGCGCTGGACCGGCAATCCAAAGGTGCTGGGTTCGACTCCCAGCTGCGCCATTGCACATGCCTTACTTTCTCACCTTTCATTCAATCAAGCACAAACAGCCTACCTCCTGCCCTTTAGCACCTTTGGTTGTTTGTATTTTGTCAGTAATGTTCTTTAGCTGGGTTGCAACGTGAGTGTCAGCGCTTCTGTATGTCCGAGTACGCGTGTGAGTTTGTAAGCTGCACTAGAAACCCACGCATCAATACTATTATTTGTTCCTGTCTCGACTGTAAAAAGGATCTGCCTGATGGGAGAACGTGTCTTGGTAAGTCACTCACTTACCGGAGATTTGCGCTTATAAGACCACCATAGTTAGAAGACAATGGTCTTTAAATAGGTTTTTGCATACATGTAACAGGGGGTCTGGGGGGTCTGCCCCCCCACCCGACTTAGGCCAGACCCCCCCCCCCCCGAGACGATTTCACTGACCCCCCCTCCGATTTTTCTGGAAAGTAAATTTTCGAGCAAATTTTTGCAATTTTTTACACTCACACACAAAAATTGCCAAAATCGCCTGCAAAACAGCACTTTTCAGCTGTATTTCAGCCCAAATTAGCGATTTTTGGCGATTTTTAGGCCAAAAATTGCGATTTTTCTCTATTTTTGAGCGTTTTTTAGTGCCCACCCCCCTCCCCCAAAATTTTGGCTCAGACCCCCCCCGGCCGGCGCCAGACCCCCCCAACCCCCCTCCCCCCATCGGCGGATGACCTGTTACATGTATGGTTTTTTGTTTCCAGTTATAAGACCATGGTCTTCAAATAGGTGGTCAGAAAACTTGGTTCATAGACACCCATTTTCCAGTTAAAAGACCATGGTCTTAGTTAAATTGACCGATTTTAGCACACAATTAACTGTTTTTTAAAGTAAACAAAAGCTGTCCATCGTGAGAATACAAAGGCATTAGTACATAATATAGATAAAACACTATTCTGATTTTTGTTTTGAACGCAATACAGTACCTGCTATTCTTCAACACAAGCTTTCTTTTTGTAATTTCAAGTAAAGTTTTACAAGTCAAGCGTAAACTGGTGACGCATGTCTGGAACAGCCATCAAGGTGAAAAACAAATTGAACTATTGGCCAAAAATTCTTTTTTTGCAGTGAAATAACATCTTCCAGTTATAAGACCATGGTCTTCAAAAGGGCGCCAAAAAGTGACCCTAAATTTGGGCATTTTCCAGTTATAAGACCAGGTCTTATAGTGGAAAACTCCGGTAGCTTTTACACCACTTTCTCATACAGTAGAGATTAAAATGTTCTATCAATTTTTTTGCCTTTACTCAAACGGTTCTTTCTTGCTCAGTTTTTCATCGATTTGACTTGATTTCAGCATTTTGTATTAAAGGGAGCCTTGGGGACCCGGTATTACAGTTGTCTGTATAATACAGTATAGATAAAAAATGTCCCATCGCTTTTTCGGCCTTCACTCAAACCCTTCGTTCTCAGTCACTTCTTTACCGATTTGGCTCAAATTTTCAGCAAAAATTGATAACATGGTTGGCTAAATATTCTGCAAGTTTGGAGCGAAAATTCCAACTGAAAAAGTTTTTTGAACAGAAAAGTGAAAATCGTTGTGGTCTGCAAATTTCCCGCTTAATTTACAGCGCAATCGCTTAGATAGCTGCAGGATTGATCGGGCGCAGACATGGGCAAAGGGGGGGGGGGCTGAGGGGGGGCTTGGCCCCCCATCAGGTTCTGATCTACCCCCCCCCCATCAGCCGGCCGCTACCCCCCATCAGGAATTTGTGGGAAGAATTTTGTATAGAAAATTATGATAAAAATATGCCTGGAATAGGCGTAAATGAGCTCAGAATAGCTAATTTTAACTTATTTTAATGAA